>ML325635.1:0-51824 GCA_005239505.1 Nicotiana paniculata
ATATTTTCGAGAAAAGAGCAAAAACCTTCCAAAAAATATAAAAAGTTTGAAGTTAGTTTGTTGATTCCTTCTTCTTTAAAAGTCGTTTACTATTGAGGTTATTCTGGGTTGTTTCATTGGTCCTTTTCACTAATGTTGTTGTTGGTTTAAGTTGTATTTGATAGCCGTTGAGTTCGAACGAAGTGATTATTGTTGTGTTGTCTTCAAATCTGCTATCTAGGTAACTTTTCAAGCTCGTAATGTAGTTTATTGTTCAAGAAATAAAAGCATGAATCCTTACTTTATTTCTAAATAGTTTTACAACTTTCTGCTAAACATCCTTATGTGAATAAATGAAGTGTTTATCCCATGTATGAAGAATATGTGACTGCTTGTAGGATTAGTTTGTCATAATCTTATTTGACTCATTTTATGCTATTCTGGAGCAGGAAGTATGTTATTTAGTTTGTAGAAAATATTTTTATATTTTTTAATTTAGGCTCTAATAGTTGGATCTGTAAAAAAGGTGTAAAAAGTTCTTTCTCTGTCAAGACGTGTGTGGCGAAAGGTTTCTATTAGAGTTTTCGTTGTTTAACATTAGGCATTTTCGTTCAATTAAAGGTCCAACACCAATCTTTCACTATCATTTTTTAAATCTGTTTTGGTATTTTAGTTCGTGTTTTGGCTTTCGTCGAATTTGTGAATTATAATGAGGAATTATAATTCACAAATCTGTTTTTGTGAATTTGAGTTAGAAAGCGAGTCGTAGGAGAGGTTTGAGTATTAAAAAATACAGAGTCCTGAGAATTTTGCAAGGAGGGTTTAAAAGTGAATGTTGTGCACTAATTGTATCGGACTTTGGTTTGGTACAGAATATTTTGAGTTTTTTTGTTGTAGTCTTGTTTTGTTAAAGTTCTTTGTTAATTGACGTGAAGTTAATTAACTAGTGCCCATGAATTTTTAATAAAAGCTGAAAATGAGTTGAGTAAGAATAAAATTTGGGAAATCTTTTTTGTTCATTAGTATTTCATTTTTATAAGTTTAATTTTATTTAGCTACTATTATTTTTTGTTTGCTTGTCATTTTTTCTCATCCAAGAGACTTTGGTCAACCAAACGAAAAAAGAAGATAAATCAGATTTTTTTGGAATTATAATAATTTTATTAATTAGTTTCTTTTATAATATATTTAAGCGATAGGCAGTTAGTAGGCGCGCTTTAACTTCACGGAATCGCTTGTGTTGCGTGATGTTTAACATTAAATAAATTAATTCAACAATGTCATACCATACTTGTTAGTTTTAGTTAATTTTCAATTTAATTAATAATTTGCTAAACTCGCGGATTCGCTTGCGTAGCGCGATAGTTGACTTTCAATAATTAATTTTCTCAAGTGTAGTAAATTCTCAAAAGTACCACAAATAATTGATTGTCATGATTTCGGATTCGCTTGCGAGGCGCAATTATGACAAGTTAATTAATTTTGTTTTTGATCACGCATTCGCTTGTGTAGCGTGATTATGACAGTGTAACATTATCCAAATTATTATTTTTTAATTCTAATAATTAAGAAATAGAAGCGGATATGTAAAACATAAAAATCATATAAATCATAGTTGTGTCCAAAATTAATTTAAGCCAAATTAAGTCAATAAAGCGACTGTGCTAGAACCACGGGACTTGGGGAATGCCTTACACCCTCTCCCCGGTCAATAGAATTCCTTATCCAGAATTTATTTTCGAAGACCAAATAATAAAAGAGGCAAATCTTCCTTTGAATAGGGATTCGAATAAAACGTGACTTGGAACGCCCAAAATCAATTCCAAGTGGTGACTCTGAATAATAAAATAATCCCTATTTCACAATTGTCACTTTAATTGGAAAAACTCTTTAACCCACAACGATCCACAACACATCATATATTTTAGAGGGGGGAGGGGTAAAAGGGGTGTGATAGCTCTGGAGACTCTGCTGGGGACAACCAGAATTCGAGATTTTATATGTTCACTTTTATTTAGCTTTATTAATTTTGTATATATTATGATTTATTTGTGCCTAATGTGTTACTTGTCCGTTTTTTACCGCTTTGATATTGTTGAACTGTACATATAAATTGTATTCTTGCGTACCCCATCTGAGTCTTCTTGAAATTAAATTGCGCATTTGCTTGACATAGCCCACTTTCTTTGAGATAGTTGGGGTGCTTGTCACCCGATGAAGGATTTTAGTCACACTTATTTTAGGCGGGGAACACCACCAGTTAAGCCAGAAACCAATGCTACCGGTACACTGACCCTCCTCGGCTCGAGTTGTCCGCTCGAGTAAGCCAGTCTAGATACCTTCTCCAATATGATTTAAACCTAGAAGAACAAACCTCATGCCGGATATCCTTAGTAGGTTCGCTTTATTTGCATCACATGCATTTGACTTAACGAAACTCGACACAGGGGTCGGGTCCGTATAAGACAAGTATCCTCTTTGAGACCATCTTGTTCACTTATGTGCTAATTGATACATCATTTAGAATACTTACTTACATTGTTGACCGGCTTTAGAACATTAGTTGAGCAAAATTATTAAAAAAATAAAATCATTCTCCTAGTTTAGTACAAATAATCTTTTTTTTACTAAGATTTTGTAGTAGTCTGGCGTGAGGTGTAAAGATTAATTTTCATAAAAAGAAAAAGAGAAAAATGCTGAGTTTCACCGGACTACGGGGGTCTGATTCTCATGTGAGATACGTAGGCAAACCTCATCGGTTCCGGCCAACAATCTTTAAGAAAAAAAAAACCCAAAAATATTTTCTTTTACTTCCTTCCTTCTTAGAAGTCTTTCTTTCATAAATTCAAAATAAAATTCAAAAATATTTCCTTTCTTTTGTAGAAGTTTTTCTTTCGAAATTCGCAAAAAAAAAACTAAAATTAAAAAAAAAAAAAATATATATATATATATATATATATATATATTTTTTTTTTTTTNACAAATCGAAATCCAAAAATATTTTATTTCTTCTTTATAAGACTTTCTTTCGAAAATTAAAAAAAATCCAAAAAACAAGAGTGAGTTTATTTACTTTATTCATGATCTTTCTTGAACTACGTAATGGTTTGATTCATGCGGGGACATGATACGTAGGCAACCCCTAAAAGGTTCGATCAAAATATTTCAATAAGGGAACAAAATGAGGTGTTTGAAAAGAAAAGAAAAAAAAAGAGAAAGAGAGAGAATATTGTTTTTAAAAATAAAATTAAAAATTGAGGGCATCAATAAGTAGCAATCTTATAAGCCGGGATGAAACATGAAGTATTCCAAAAGCATGTTAGAAATGGTGACAATGTTAGGAACATGGCATATACGTGTGATTCATATATGTAAAATGCTTAATCCTAACACGTTTGTTGTCTCTTATATAGTAATATTAAGGTGGTTGGTTTGTGGTGAAACTGGCAACACATTATTACTTAACCAGATCTAAAAGAAAGGTACCAATGGCTAATAATGATGAAATCGAGTTGGTCAGTGACCACCCCCACGGTTAGTCAGTTGAGCAAGAGTCGGAGGAAGTGAGAAACGAGCTATCATATTCAACCACCGCTCCATGCAACGAGAGATCATATTCTACCATCAGGGTATGTGCCAAACTACAACTTCCATGCCGCCCCTGGTACCTCTAATGTGCGACCTCCAGCCGCACCAGTCAGGAACACCCCTCTTGTCGTGTCTGGTGCGCCGGTATATACAATCCTGCCACCACCTCCTATGACGAGGCCAAACAACGAGCCACTATCTCATGCTTGTGATGGCCAATACTACTATCCACATATGGATTTCAAGGTCTCGGCTCCATACAATCAGACTTCTCAGTACAAGTCACCGGTGGAAAATGAAAAGCCTGCCAAGACAGTTGAGCTAGATGAGATGGCAGGGAAGATGAGAAGTCTTGAACAAAACATAAAGAACATACAAGGACTAGGTGGTCAAAAAAGTGTATCTTTCAGTGATCTATGCATGTTCCCTCACATCCATTTGCCACCAGGATTTAAAACCCCAAAATTTGAGAAGTATGATGGACATGGCGACCCTATCGCCCACTTGAAAAGATATTGCAACCAGCTGAGGGGTGTAGGTGGAAAAGAAGAATTGCTGATAGATTATTTTGAAAAAAGTCTTGTGGGGGTAGCCTCAGAATGATTCATCGACCAAGATATCTCTCATTGGCATGTCTGGAACGACATGGCTCAGGCCTTCATCAAACAATTCCAGTACAACATAGATATTGCACCAGATCGCAATTCCCTATCCAATATGAAGAAGAAGACGACTGAAAGCTTTAGAGAGTATGCAATCAAGTGGAGGGAGCAAGCGACTAGAGTCAAGCCACCCACGGATAACCATGAGTTGATCACCATTTTTCTGGAGGCTCAAGAGCCTGATTACTTTCAGAACATGATGTCTGCGATAGATAGACCTTTTGCATATCCAATCAAAATAGGGGAGATGGTCGAAAATGGCCTCAAGACTGGTAGAATTGTAAGTCAAGCTGCTCTAAAAGCCACTACCCAAGCTATCCAAAATGGGTCGGGAAAACTTGGAAAATAGAAAGAAGGGAGATGAAGGGTCTATGATGACTTCGGGATCCAAGGAAGTTCAAAGAGGGGCATCGCACCCTTATGTGCAAGTTCATCAGGGGCAATCCAGCTACCCTCAATATTATTATCCTCCGCCAATTCCTCAATACTTCGTGGGCCCACCATAATATGTTCAATTCTCAATCCTATGCCCGGCCTCCCAATCAGCAAGTACGAGCACCAGCTCCAAGGATCTCCCAGCCTCAGCAGCAAAATTTCCGGACACCCTACAATGCTCGTCCCAGGCAGGATTATGGTCGAGAGCAGAGGCCGGCGGAAAAATTCATTCCATTGGTTGAATCATACTCTAGTTTATCCAGAAACTGAAGCAAATAGGCGTGATCAGACCCATCGCTCCCCACCATATGCATCATGATTCATATGGATTTTAAGAAAATTCTAGATGTGAATATCATTCAGGTGCCCCCGGACATAGCACTGATGAATGTTGGACTCTGAAAAGAGCCATAGAAAGACTAATTGCTGAAAAACTAATTGTAGTGACAAATGACGAGGGGCCTCCTAATGTGACCAACAACCCCTTTCCAGTACATAATGATGTTCACTTTGTGGGAATGATTGGCCGAGATCAAGAATGCAAGCTGGCTGGTAGAGTAGACCTGACAGCAGGAATGATGCAAGAGGGAACCAAACTGGAAGTCAGTCTAAGCCGAGACGTGCCGTTGATTGTGAAAGGCGCCCCGAGCTTAGAAAATGTAACTTCATTAGTTCCCAAGGTCTCAAGATTGGAAGTTCGCTCCAATGTTCCAAGACCAAGGTTGTATGTCCTCGGAGGCTACCCCAACACAAAGTAGAATCAGGGTGGTATGAAGGATATAACAGAGCTGATCATAATCAAACCTGCCGTGCAACCCCCTGTGACAAACACAAAAACCATTCCTTGGAACTACAAAAAAATTGTGATGACCTACAAAGTAAAGGAAATCATTGAAGAAGTGGGGGAAACTGGAGGTTTGAATCGATCGAGGAGGTGTTACTCTCCAGAAGAGTTGAGGAAGGCCAAACAAATCAGAGAAAGCCAATTGCCAATAAAGAAACCAGTCACTGAAGAAGAGGCAGAAGAGTTTTCGAAAAAGATGAAAGCTCAGGATTACTCAATCATTGACCAGCTGAGAAAGACTCATGCCCAAATTTCTCTACTATCTATGCTCCTACATTCAAAAGAGCATGCCCGTGTGCTAATCAAGATCCTGAACGAGGCACATGTCTCAGAGAAGACCACAGTGAACCAGTTAGAGAAGATGGGCAACATATTTTTTGAGGTGAACAGAATCACCTTTACTGATGATGAACTCCACGAAGAAGGAGCCAGGCACAACGTGGCTTTACACTTGACTGTTAAATATGAGGGGAACTACGTAAAGCGAGTCATGGTTGATGGAGGCTCAAGCGTAGATGTATGACCTCTCTCCACCTTGCAAAGCATGAAGATCAATACAGACAGAATCTGACCCAGCAATGTCCACATCCAGTCTTTTGATGGCTCATCGAGAGATACCATTGGGGAGATCAACCTCACCATGACGATTGGTCCGGTTGACTTTGAAATTGTCTTCCAACTAGTGGACATGGACACTTCTTATAACTTTCTTCTTGGAAGGCCATGGATCCATACGGCCCGAGCTGTGCCATCCACCTTGCATCAGATGCTCAAATTTGAACATGACATGCAAGAAATTATTGTTCACGGGGAAAATGAGTCATCCATTTATAAAGACCCGTTAATCCCCTGCATTGAGGCCAAGGAGGGGTGTGAGTCCATTGTCTATCAGGATTTTGAAGTGGCTGTTGTGGACCATGTTGAGGAAGGAAGGACCATTCTGCATCCTCGTCTTTCCTCCACATATGTAATGGTGGATGCACTTATGCTAAGACAAGGTTATGAGCCAGGAAAAGTCTTGGGGGGCATCGTTGCAAGGAATTTCGAAGCCCATTTCTCCGCTCAGTAACCAGGGCACTTTTGGTTTAGGCTTCAGGCCAAAACAAGCAGACGAAGACAAAGCCAAGCACCGCAAAAATCATGGATGGGACTTGCAACAACCTATCCCCCACATTTTCTACACTTTTGTCAAGCCACGACTCCAAGAAGGTCAACATTCCTCGGCGGGGGCAAACATTGATAAAATTTGCCATAGACTTAGCTAGATATTTTCTGAAGTGAATATGATCCAGGCTGGTGAAGGCACTAGTTGTGCCGATATGCAACTAATTGGCCCAGACACCATGCTCAACAATTGGGAAGCAACTCCTCTCCCCACAAAGAAGGAGTCTTGGTAGTTTTATTTTGCAGCTTCTTTTTTGTATTTTGGGTTACTTTCAGGGTTGTAATACAAACATCTCAGCATGCTTGTTTTGTTTTGATGTTAACCCTTCTATCCTTTAACATTCAATGAAATGCAGTTCAGTTTCGTATTAAACTTTGTATCTTTTCCTTTTCCTAATTCCAGCCATTTTGTTTCCATTTCAATTTTGTTAATGTCAGCTTTAATAACATGACATACATGCATAATTCATGCCCATATCTTAAAAAGCTTTCTAATTTCGAAATAATACATCAAGAGGTTGAATATAATGAAGATGAGGCTGTAGAGGAAATAACAAGAGAGTTGGAACAATTTGAAAACAAGCCTAAGCCCAACCTCAATGAAACTGAGTCCATTAATATCGAAAGTCATGAATAAGTTAGAGAAACAAAGATAAGCATTCACATTGAACAAAAAACCAGAGATTCCCTGATTCAACTTCTATTTGAATACAAAGACGTGTTTGTTTGGTATTATGATGATATGTCGGGTTTGAGTGCTGATCTAGTGGTTCATAAGATTACCACGTATCCTGATTTTCCACCAATCCAACAAAAGCAATGAAAATTTAAAATGGACATGAGTGACAAAATCAAAGAGGAAATAATGAAGCAATTGGGCGCCAATGTGGTCAGAGCTGTCCGATACACCACCTGGGTGGCAAATGTTGTGTTTGTTCCAAAGAAGGATGGAAAAACTAGAGTCTGTGTTGACTACAGAGACTTGAAGCAAGTCCAAAGGATAATTTTCCTTTGCCAAACATCCACATTCTTGTAGATAATTGCGCAAAGCATGATACAATCATTCGTGGATTGCTATGTTGGGTACCACCAAATTCTAATGGATGAGGATGACGCAGAAAAGATCGCTTTCACCACTCCATGGGGTATTTATTGTTACAGGGTCATGCCATTCGGTTTGAAGAATGCATGGGCAACTTACATGAGGGCCATGACCACCATTTTCCATGACATGATGCACGAAGAGATTGAAGTATATGTCGATGTGTCATCATAAAATCAAAGACACAAGCTGATCACGTGCGTGATTTGAAAAAGTTCTTCGAACAGCCTCGAAGGTATGACCTTAAGCTTAATCCAGCCATATGTGCATTTGGGATTCCATCTGGGAAACTACTTGGTTTTATAGTCAGTCGGAGAGGCATCAAATTGGATCCATATAAGATAAAATCCATTCGAGATCTGTCACCCCCGAAGAACAAAAAGGAAGTCACGAGTTTGCTCGGGAGGCTGAACTACATCAGTAGGTTCATTGCTCTGCGCACAACCACGTGCGAGCCCATCTTTAAGTTTCTGAAAAAGGATGATGCTATCAAGTGGACGGACGATTTCCAAAAAGCTTTTGATAGGATCAAAGACTATTTGTCAAAACCCCTTGTACTGGTCCCACCTGAACCTGGTAGGCCTTTGTTTTTATATCTATCAGTGATAGATAATTCCTTTGGATGCGTTCTGGGGCAACATGATGCAACATGCAAAAAGGAATAGGTAATCTATTATTTGAGCAAGAAGTTCACCGATTATGAGGTTAAGTACACCCTTTTAGAAAGGACGTGTTGTGCCTTGACTTGGGTTGCTCAGAAGCTGAGGCATTACCTCCTAGCCTATACTTACCTCATATCCAGAATGGATCCTTTGAAGTACATATTTCAAAAGCCAATGTCCATTGGCAGAATCGCAAAATGGCAGATTCTGCTCACAGAGTTCGACATTGTCTATGTCACTCGCACCGCAATGAAAGCACATGCTTTGGCAGATCATTTGGCAAAAAATCCAGTTGATGATGATTACAAGCCACTAGGCACATACTTCCCAGACGAAAAGGTCAAATCAACAGAGGAAGTAGTTCCGGACGATAGCCATATATGGAAAATGTATTTTGATGGGGCTGTCAATATCAAAGGAGTTGGGATCGGGGAAATCCTCATCTCACCTATCGGAAAACATTACCCTGCAATAACCCGACTTCGTTTCTTCTGTACCAATAATACGACAGAATACGAAGCTTCTATCATGGGTCTGAAAATGGACCTCGATCTGGATGTGCATGAACTATTGGGTATGGGATATTCTGATTTGCTTATCCGGCAAACTCAAGGAGAATGTGAGACTCGAGACATCAAGAGTATTCCATACAGAAAATGTGTGCAAGATCTGAGCAAAATATTCAAATCCATCGAGTTTAGGTATATTACCAGGTTTCACAACGAACTAGCCGACGCCTTGGCTACCTTAGCCTCGATGCTCCCTTATCCAGGTAACACTCATATTGATCCATTGGAAATCCAAGTTCGGAATCAACACGATTACTATAATACTATTGAGACAGAACCAGATGGTGAACCATGGTATCATGACATAAAACGATTCCTAAAAATAAGGGAATGCTCACAGCATGCCCGGGCAGATAAAAAAAAGAACTATAAGGCGGTTCGCCGATGATTTCTTCTTGAATGGGGATGTTTTTACAAAAAGACCCCAGATTTGAACTTGTTGAGATGCATAGATGCCACAGAAGCTGGGCGGATCATATGTGAAGTGCACTCGGGGGTATGTGGACCTCACATGAATGGATATGTTTTAGCGAAGAAGATTCTGCGGGCAGGGTATTATTCGCTTACTATGGAGCGAGATTGCTTCAGTTTTGTTCGCAAGTGTCACCAATGCCAGATTCACAGTGACCTGTTTCACTCGCCACCTTCGGAGTTGCATCCCATGTCCTCTCCTTGGCCCTTCGTTGCTTGGGGAATGGATGTTATTGGGACAATTGAGCCAAAGGCTTCAAATGGGCATATATTCATTTTTGGTTGCAATTGATTACTTCACCAAGTGGGTGGAGGCCGTCACTTTCAAAGCAGTCACCAAGAAAGCAGTGGTAGATTTTGTTCCTTCCAACATCATCTGTCGCTTTGGTGTCCCAAAGACCATTATCACTGACAATGCAGCCAATATAAATAGTCATTTGATGAAGGAGGTATGTGAGCAGTTTAAAATTGTGCATCGCCATTCTACCCCTTACCGACCGAAAGCCAATGGAGCTGTTGAAGCGGAGAACAAGAACATCAAGAAGATTCTTAGGAAGATGATCCAAGGTTCTTGACAATGGCATGAATCGTTGCATTTTGCTCTTTTGGGATACCGCAGACTGCTCGCACATCTGTTGATGCAACTCCTTATCTGCTTGTATATGGAACTGAAGCTGTAATACCAGAAGAAGTCAAAATTCCCTCTCTCCGAATCATTGTGGAATCGGAGATTAAAGACATTGAGTGGGCAAATAACCGATTAGAACGACTAATGTTGATTGATGAAAAATGGCTAGCAGCAGTGTGTTTTGGCCAGTTATACCAGCAAAGAATGGCACGCACTTACAACAAGAAAGTGCGTCCAAGGAACTTCGAGGTAGGCCAACTCGTTTTGAAACGCATCCTTCCGCACCAGTTAGAAGCTAAAGGAAAGTTCGCACCAAACTGACAAGGACCCTACATCATCAAGAAAGTGTTACCAAAAGGGGACTTGCACTTGGTAGATGAAGAAGGACGGGTGCAAGACATGACTATTAATGCAGATGCAGTCAAAAGATCTTATGTCTGATATATGCCCATTGTAGAACTTTCACGCATTGGTTTTCTCATATCGAGATGACGAAGGCTATCATTGCTCGCTATTCCAAATAGGTGTCACCCTTTTGTTAACCCTTTTGAGCTGTATTTGTCTTCTTTGTTTTCCGCCTTTTGGAACTTGTGTACTTGCAACAAAAAAAAAGAAAAAAAAAGAAGTCAAACAACAAATCTTCTGAGTCATTGAACTACATCCGACCTGATTCCGAAAGGATACGTAGGCAGCCTTACCTTGGGTTTGGTCCCATCACAACAAAAATCCATATTCCCAATACTCCAAAACTGGGGAAGAAGTTTGTTTTATTTTACGGGTTTTTCTGTAGAAACAGTTCCAAAAGTTGTAATTTAGTTCAAGGTTTGTTTCACCTACTCCCTGTTTAAGAACTTCTGGTCAATCTTTGAAAATAGTCGAAGTTCCCATGCCAGGGTCATTGGAAAACATTCCTCATGTCATATCTCAGTTAAAAAAAAGAAGAACAAATGAGAGAGCCTTATTGGTGAAAACCCGTATGGGCACTGTAAGGCGACAGTGAGCAGAGAAATGAGAGAGTCTTATTGGTGAAAACCCAAATAGGCACCATGAGGTGACGGTGAGTAGAGAAATAAGAGAGTTCAGTTATCGAAAACCCACAAAGGGCGCTACTAGACGAATGTGGGTCTTCGATACCCCGAGATGAGCACAACCAAGACAGTTTTAAGATGAACATTTGCGACCGATTTTGAGAATTAGACAGATCAGATGGATCAGGCGTCCAGTCCAAAATGCATGTCATTATTCATTGAAGTCGGCACTTACTTCCAGATAAGTCTCCCTATTCCTTTCCTCGAAAGGGACACCTTTTTGTTTAATATAGTCCTTTATCACTTCAATTATTCTTCTGTTTTTACCCAAAATTTTCTTTGAGTCCCTTTCGGTCTAATCTTGCATAAAAAATGAAGCAAAGAAATGGCTGCAAAACTTGCTACAGTTTCCCCGTAATATCGAGCACAATTTGGGGCATATATGGCATTGACGAAGGCAAAATCCATCTGTGATTTCATTTGATACGGCAAACAAAGTGTCTCAAAGAAACTGAAAAGGTCTCCTAAGCGAGACCTGCTTCATGAGAAAAGTTGATAAGCACTACGGACACAAACTAGTACTAGGTGCAAGACAAATGAGTTTGATTTTAAAGGGAAAAGTTGCTTTGCCTCAAGGACAAAGGATAGCGGTACCATGGACATCTAAGTATGAAACAGTCAGGGAATCGGAAAACAAGGTCTCCAGAATGCAAAACAGAGTATCCGAGCACCTCGATACCACACTGATAGAATCAACTCTTCAGCAGCGGAGTTGCCGTGAATTCAAACTACAACAGGGCATCAAGGCCACAAACCATCCACCACTTTGAAAACTCAAAAAAATTTCTTTGTTTGAAGCAGGAACAAAGAAGTGAAGAATGGCGATTCTCAAAGGACGAATGTCACCAAACGTAAGCTCCTTAAAATCTCCATTTTTCTTTTATTTTAAGCATGCATCACTACTGTCCATATATCCCATTCTCATAGCTTAACTTAGGTAGAATCATTTCTCCTTAAGGGATCCAGCTCATAGTTCCGGGTAGAAGTACTCTTTGCTTAGGTTGTTTTATGTAGCTTAACTCAGGTAGAACCGTTTCACCTAGGGGGATCCAGCTCATAGTTCCGGGTAGAAGTACTCTTAACCCAGGATGTTTTACGTAACTTAACTCAGGTAGAATCGCTTCGCCTAGGTGGATCCAGCTCATAGTTCCGGGAAGAAGTACTTTTCGTTCAGGCTTGTTTTGTGTTAGCTTAACTCGGTAGAATCCTTTTTTCCCTAGAGGGATTCAGCACTTTATCAGTAGTACAGGGTACCAACCCCTGGTTACATTCCTTCTCAGTAATACAGGGTACCAATCCTTGGTTACACTCCCTCCGACGGATACATGGCGCTAATCCCTAGTTGTTTTCCCTTACAGTAATACAGGGTACCAACCCCTGGTTACATTCATTTTCAGTAATACAGGGTATCAACCCCTGGTTATATTCCTCTTCAGTAATACAGGGTATCAACCCCTGGTTACATTCCTCTTCAGTGATACAAGGTACCAACCCCCGGTTACATTTTGTTCAACATTCCTCTTCAGTGATACAGGGTACCAACCCCTGGTTACATTCCTTTTCAGTAATACAGGGTGTCAACCCTTGGTTATATTCCTCTTCAGTAATATAGGGTATCATCCACTTGGTTACATTCCTCTTCAGTGATACAGGGTACTAACCCCTGGTTACATTCCTCTGATAACTCACAAAATTTTCCTAGTCCAAACTAGGGTAGAAAAATATTGTTCATCTTTGATGGCTTTGCAGGCCTCGCCGTAGAGCACAGTTTGCGACGATCGAAGCTTGCAGTTTCGGTTATCATCAGAAGGACGATCACAGGATAGTTGGAGTTAGCTTTGACATTATGTCAGTAACCCAACTTCTTAAGATTCATCTTCTCAATTTTCAATCAGGAAAGCGAGTGGCTGAGATTGAGTCATAATCTTTCCTTCAAAGGGAATCAAGATCCAATCTAAGGTCAACACAAGCGAGCAAGTCAAGAATCAAGAGTTGACTCCAGAAGGCACATAGATAGGAATTTTGTAACTCTTAGTTTGCAGACATATGTAGTTCTCTTCTCCTTTTCTTTTGATGTACGCAGCAAGTAACAATAAAAGTAGCAAGTAACAGTAGCAACAACAGTCTTAACTCCAGTGTTCGGTAGTCCCAGCTACCAAAATTTTCCATGAACTATACTGACCTGATTCTTTTATAGCCATGGATATGTAGGCAACCTTGGAAGCAAGGTTCGGTAGCCATTTTTCCAAAAATTGCTTCCATTGGAGTGATATGTGAGTAAAAATTATCTATGGCATTCACTTTTCTTTGCACGAAAACACTTCATGTTCTCGAGCAAAGAGGGGAAGCTGTGAATACCTAATTTTTGCAATATTTTAACATCTCCTAAATTTATAAGTGTTTTGTTGATTTCGTTTTCTTTCTCTACTTTTTACTTATTTTATTTATTATTGCAATTTTTCTTATCACAAAAATACCAAAAAAATATTGTCTTTTTGCGTGTGTGCTCTTTTAATTGACTAATTACTTGATAAGTTAGTCAAATTAATTTTTTTTATATGGTTAATTCAATTGTTAGTTAATGAGTTTTATTAGGTTTAATTTTATTAGTTGGTATTTAAATTAATTAGATTATAGTTTAATAATATAGGATTAAAGGAAAATGGTTAAGTGGCTAAGAGTACAAATTTAATGCCAGTTAGGTGGCTGGCCAAGAAAGAGCTCAAAATGACGTAGTTTTTCCTTGAAACTACGTCGTTTCACTTAAGTGAAACCAAGACTCAATCTCACCCATCCATTCCCTCATGATCCGGTCCTTATATATCTCCCACACAGGTATATAAATCCTAAAATCCCCAAAATTTACCCCATTTCTCTTATTAATCTCCCCCTTTCTTCTTCTCTTCTCTTCTCTTTTCTCCTCCCTGACCGCTCCTCCACTGCCGCCGCCAAAAATCGCCCATCGGCGACGACCGCCGTCCAAACCACCCCAGAAGTTTACCATCTCTTCCTCTCAACCTCCTCTCCATGAAACCAAGAATCATATCCTCCAAAACTCCACCAATATCCATAAATCTAAGCAAATTCGAAACCCTAGTCCGCCTTTCTTTTTGAAATTCGCCGCAAACAACAACACCCCACCCTAAAATACCTACATCAACGGATAGAGTTCTTCAAGACCTACCTATTGATGTCAATTTCAACCCGAAACTCCGGCGATAAATTTTTCGGCCACAACCATTACCGCACCTCCACCCTCATTGCCAACCCGCCGCCTCACTACCACAACCACTGCCTCCCGTCTCTCTCTTCACACTCGCCTCAAGCAAGGTTTTGTTGTCGATTTTCATCGAAACTAGCCTCCAATTCTCCGGAGTCATGGTTTCGATGAAACTCAACAATAGACACTTGCTCGAGTCGTATCACTACCTCGCCATTAGCTTGTTGCCTCTGATGCCTCATTTTGTTCGGTATACTTCAATCTTCCCCTCATTTTCGGTTCGCCCGTTTGGTTTTGAATTAGTTTAATTTTATCTATTTTTGATTAGTTAATAAATGTTTTATGCTAGTTTCATGAAAAAACCAACACGATTAGTTGAATGGTTTATTTAGTTAGCCATTTATTTAGTTGCTTTTAATCGTTATTCAATAGTTTACCAATGGTCATTTAAGTTCTGTTTTGGGCAATATTTCCTGATTTCAATCGCCCAATGTTAGTTCTCATTAATAGGTTAGTTTTAGTTTAGTTCGTTTGAATACTTGGTTCAATTGCTATTGAAGTCATGCCCTAGATTTGCCTATTCATAGTTGGTTTGAGTATGAGTGTGTTAGCTTGAATTTCAGTCATGATAAAAGCTGAATATTGAGTGTAGGGTACTTGTTTGGCTGCTTTTTACTGTTTAAAGGCTGTTTGGAGTACACTGCTCCTAGCACTGTTCATAGTTGGTGAAAAAATTGTCTTTTGGGCAAATTTTAGACCAAAAATCTGTCCTTTGAATAGTTGGAACATATTTTAGGTGGAAAATCCGTCCTTTGGACAGATCCAATCAAATAATTCAATCCCTTTCCTTTCCTATAAAGGAACAGGTCTTTCCTCACTTAAATATCTACACACTCTAGGGGGAACATCAGAAAAAAAAAAGGCTGAAGATAAAAATTTCAGCAGCCTCTAACCTTTGAATATTTTCGAGAAAAGAGAAAAAACCTTCCAAAAATATAAAAAGTTTGAAGTTAGTTTGTTGTTTCCTTATTCTTTAAAAGTCGTTTACTATTGAGGTTATTTGTCACGACCCCAAATCCTAACAGGTCGTGATGGCGCTTATCGTGGAACTAGGCTAGCCAACCATCACATAACTACACATTTGTTTTAATATAATTTCTCAAAAGTCAATAATAACGAGCGATAGAGTATAAAAAATTTCTTTAAGTCTTTAAGCAAACATAATAATATAATCTATTGTCTAAACAAATCCCCTAGGACTGGAGTCAACCGATCACGAGCATCTAAGAGTAAAACTAACACTGCTAATGTCATAAACCATGTCTCGGAATAAAATACTAATACTAATGAAGGAAGAAAAATGGAGAAGTTGCGGACGCTGGACAGCTACCTCGAAATCCCAAAAGCTGACGATAACGAACTCGGATGGCTACTGCTCTGAACCAGTACCTGGGTCTGCACACAAAGGTGCAAGGAGTAATGATGAGTACGCCAACTCAATAGTAATGAAAATAAATCACAGTCTGAAGAATAAGAAACACACAACAACAAATACACCAATCCACAAAACCGTAACATATCAAGTCTCAATAAAGTATACATAAGTTCGAAAATCAGTTTCCGTAAAAAATCCTTGAAACAAGTATAATTTCCAATATTTCTCAGTAAAACTCCCAAAATATCAGTTTGAAAGATGAAACGAATCATAATCAAAAGCTCAGCAAAATATCATTTTTAAACCGCCCATCGGGAAAAATCATCACTCGTCATCAGTCACACACCTCACCATCACTCAATAACAGTCACTCAACATCAGCCCCTCGGGAAACCTCACTGTCACTCATGCCTCTAATCACTCATCACTCGGCACTCGCACACAGTAGGTACCTGTGCTCACTGGGGGTGTGTACAGACTCCGGGGAGGCTTCTACAACCCAAGCGCTATAAACAAGCCAAATCATGGCATCAATCACTCTCAGGAACTCGGCCTCTCTCATATCATAACATCCTCACAATAATGGCCCTCGGCCTCACTCAGTCAGACATTCTCAACATGCCACTCGGGCCATAAATAAACGGGGTTCTCGACCCAAAAATAGTATTTCATTTCAAGAAATAGTAATATCATCAAATAGGAGTGTCAACAATTTCACAAGAAAGACTGAGTGTAAAATCATAGTTTCAAAGTGAGGAATATCAGTAAAATAGCCCCCAAAGGGTTAAAACAGATCGGCACTAGGCCCCAAACATGGCTTACAGCCCAAATATATCAAAACATGATAATACTATAAAATATATACTTTAAAAGCAGTTTCGCAACTCAATAGTTGCCTAAAAAGGAATATTTTTCCAAATTTCCAGTTTGTGCACGCCCCGCACTCGTCATCCAGTGTGTGCGTCACTCCAAAACCTGTGAAAAGATGTAAAGTCCGGGGTCACACCCTCAGGACAGGATTTAAAGACATTAATTACTTCAAACTAGCCCGAAAAGCTATTCCACAACACGCTTGCTTCTCGAATCAACTCCCGAGTGCTTCAAATCTATTAAGTTCAGATTTTTCACATCAAATTATGCTAAGGGGATGAATTCCAATTGAAAAATATCAATTTTAGCACAAAAACCGAAATTCGCCAAAACTCGACCCCCGGGCCCGCATCTCGGAACTCGAAAAAAGTTACACCAAAATGATCATCATCATCTCACGAGTCTGTACATATAAAGAACTCTGAAATCGGAATCCGTTTGACCCTCAAATCATCCCTAAAAAGCCTTTTAAACTCAAGCCCTAATTTTACCTTTTTCTACTGATTTTCTCCAATTAAATATCGTTAGTTTGGTCCTTAATCACATATAGTCGAGTTATTGGGTCCAAAATCCTTACCTCAATGAAGAACAATCATCTTTTCTCTTCAAAATCGCTCCAAAAGCTTAAATCTCGTTCAAAAATGGAAGAAAACTCAGACTGCTCGTTATATATACATTGTCCAGAATTTTTGCAGTCCTGTTTACGTGGTACTGTTCATGCTGCTGTGAAAAAAATGCAACAACTTTTCTTCTAGTCTAAATTGATCTGTTAACCTTCCGATATCCATCCGAGGCCCTCGAAATCTCAACCAAATATACCAACACGTCCCAAAATACAATACGAACTTAGTCGAGCCTTCGAAACATCAAAACACTAAAATCACATCGAATTCAAGCCTATGAACTTTGAAATTTTTAAATTCCACCAACGATGCCGAAACTATCCAAAACACCTCCGATTGATCTGAAATTTTGCACACATAACCAAAATGACATTACGAACCTGTTCCAACTGTCTGAATTCTATTTCGACCCCGATAGCCTATTTTTCATTGCCGACCGAAAATCGCCAAAAACTAATTTTCGCCAATTCAAGCCTAATTCTACACCGGACATCACAAAAATATTTCGGACACACTCCTAGGTCCCAAATCACCTAATAAAGCTATCCGAGCCATAAAATTCGCATTCTGAGGTCGTTTACCAATAAGTCAACTCTCAGTTGACTTTTCCAACTATAAGACTATTTTTAAAGACTAAATGACTAAATTCTTGCTACAACTATTCCGATCCCGAGCGTACCAACTCTAACACATCATAAACAGTATAACCAACCTATGACAAGGCAAAAACAGGAATAATAATGAAATTTTTTACGGAACGACCGACCGGGTCGTTACATTATTATGGGTTGTTTCATTGGTCCTTTTCACTGATGTTGCTGCTGGTTTAAGTTGTATTTGATAGCCGTTGAGTTCAGACGAAGTGATTACTGTTGTCTTGTCTTCAAATCTGCAATCTAGGTAACTTTTCAAGCTCGTAATGTAGTTTATTGTTCAAGAAATAAAAGCATGAATCCTTACTTTATTTCTGAATAGTTTTACAACTTTCTGCTAAAGATCCTTATGTGAATAAATGAAGCATTTATCTCATGTATGAAGAATATGTGACTGCTTGTAGGATTAGTTTGTCCTAATCTTATTTGACTCATTTTAGGCTATTCTGGAGCAGGAAGTATGTCATTTAATTTGTAGAAAATATTTTCATATTTTTTAAGTCAGGCTCTAATAGTTGGATCTGTAAAAAAAGTGTAAAAAGTTCTTTCTCTGTCAAGGCGTGTGTGGCGAAAGGTTTCTATTAGAGTTTTCGTTGTTTAACAGCAGGCATTTTCGTTCAATTAAAGGCCCAACACCAATCTTTCACTATCATTTCTTTAATCTATTTTGGTATTTTAATATGTGTTTTGACTTCCCTAGAGTTTGTGAGTTATAATAAGGAATTAGTTTGAGTTAGAAAGCGAGCCGTGGAAAAGGTTTGAGTATTAAAAAATACAGAGTTATGGGAATTTTGCAAGGAGTGAGTTTAAAAGTGAATGTTGTGCACTAATTATATCTTACTTTGGTTTAATACAGAATATTTTGAGTTTTTTTGTTGTAGTCTTGTTTTGTTAAAGTTCATTGTTAATTGACGGGGAGTTAATTAACTATTGCCCATGAATTTTTAATAAAAGATGAAAATGAGTTGAGTAAGAATAAAATTTGGGAAATCTTTTTTATTCATTAGCATTTCATTTTTATAAGTTTAATTTCATTTATCTACTATTATTTTTTGTTTGCTTCTCATTTTTTCTAATCCAAGAGGCTTTGGTCAACCAAATGAAAAAAGAAGAAAAATCAGATGTTTTTGGAATTATAATAACTTTATTACTTAGTTTCTTTTATAATATATTTAAGCGAAAGCAATTAGTAGGCACGCTTTAACTTCATGGAATCGCTTGCGTAGCGTGATGTTTAACATTAAATAAATTAATTCAACAATATCATACCATACTTGTTAGTTTTAGTTAATTTTCAATTTAATTAATAGTTTGCTAAACTCGCGGATTCGCTTGCGTAGTGCGATAGCTGACTTTCAATAATTAATTTTCTCAAGTGTAGTAAATTCTCAAAAGTACCACAAATAATTGATTGTCATGATTTCAGATTGCTTGCGAGGCGCAATTATGACAAGTTAATTAATTTTATTTTTGATCACGCATTCGCTTGCGTAGTGTGGTTATGACAGTGTAATATTATCAAAATTAATTTTTTTAGTTCTAATAATTAAAAAATAGAAGTGGATAGGTAAAACATAAAAATCATATAAATCATAGTTGTGTCCAAAATTAATTCAAGCCAAGTTAAGTCAATAAAGCGACCGTGGTAGAACCACGGGACTCGGAGAATGCCTTACACCTTCTCCCCGGTTAACATAATTTCTTACCCGGACTTTGTTTTCGCAGACTAAATAATAAAAGAGTCAAATCTTCCTTTGAATAGAGAATCAAATAAAAAGTGACTTGGAACACCCAAAATCAATTCCAAGTGGCGACTCTGAATAATAAAATAATCCTTATTTCAAAATTATCACTTTAATTGGAAAAACTCTTTAACCCACAACGATCCACAACACATCATATTTTTTTGGGGGGGGGCAGGGAAGGGGGGAGGGGGGAGGGGTGAAAAAGGGTGTGCCAAGTGACAATTAAAAGTGAAAATCTTTTTTTAAAATATTGAACCAGTAAAAGTGAACGAATGAAGTATATACTATCTTTGACGTAGATGTTCTTAAATGCTGAAGTTCCCATTTTTGTCAAGGGGAACTAGTAGTAGAGACTCCAGTGTGACTTACGAAGAATTATAACTCGTAGTATTTTTTGTATAGTTTTTAGATATAAAATTTAAATTTCAAAATATTTGATTAATCTAATCCAATGTATGTTAGATGATTAGTCAAATTAATTCTTTAATTAAGACAACTAATTTGGATCGGAGGGAGTATTCTTTTCATTAATCTTCTTATTAAAATATAGAAATTGTCTAGGTACCATGTATCCTAGTTAGGCAACGTACAAAACTCTACTAATAATAATATAGTTTCCTTCTGAATAAAATTATATTTTCGTTCATAATGTTTCGGTATTTTATTAGTTAATTTTTTGTTTTTGAATCTAGTTCGACGTTGACGCTTGACGTAACAGGTCAATGGAATAAATAGGGGAAACCCACTAAGGTGCTGGGAAGTTGTATGTATTTAGGGTGTGTTTGGTATAATTTTCTTTGAAAATAAGTAGTAATTTTATTCATTTTTCGATGTTTGATATACAAATTAAGGAAAATGACTTCTCAAGAGTATTCATAAATAATTTAAATATAATAAACATGAAGGCATAATCTTTCGAACCAACAACCTTCCTAATCCACAAATTTCATAAACTTTCGAACAACTAAACTTCCAAACCGCGAAATTTTGAACCCGTAAACTTTATAATTTCTAAACCCGTAAACTTCCAAACACATAAACCTCTGAACTCATAACTTTGGAACTTGTACAATTTTTAACCTTTAAACCGAAAAATAAAAAACTAAAACTGAAAAATATATTAAAAAAATATTTTTTCAGAGGGGTGGGGGGGAGGGGGTGGCAGAAAAACGAAAAAAAGAACAGAAATTTGAAATTACGAAAAAAAAGTAAAAAAAAAAACTCTTTTTTTGTGCGGGTGGAGGTAGTGAGGACGGAGTACAGACAAAACGAAAAAATAGAAATTTGAAATTGTAAAAAAAAAAGAAAGTAAAAAAATATATTTTTTTGCGGGGTGGAAGGGCTGGTAACGAAAAAACTGAAATTTGAAAAAAAAATCTTTTTGGAGAGAACGGTGTGGTAGGTTGAGCAGGAGTTTTGGAAAATGTTTTCCCTTCTCTTCTCTTGATAAGGAAAATATTTTCCTCCAATTAGAGGAAAATATTTTCCAAAACATTTAAACCAACCAAACATGAGAAAATTGAAAAATATTTTCCGAAAAATATTTTCCTTCGTATCAAACACACCCTTAATTTTGATGGATGCATAATGGTAAGCAAAAGTGATTAGGTTTGATCGAACCCGCACCTAATAAGCCAGCTCCGGCTCTGAAAATATACATCTATCATGTTGTACACTTAAATTCTACATAGCCAAAGTATTTAATAGGTAGTTGGGCAAGCCAATAAGGCTAAAGAGTAAAGACCAAGTCCAACAATTTGCACTCACTGGTTTAAAGTTTTTGGATATGCTTAATTGCTTATAGTTCGAGTCGCTCATTCACACTTGCGTTGGATATCTTTTTAAGTAATACTTTTTCTTCTGATCGTGTTTCTTTATCCCCCACAGAATACAACTTTAATGATTAATAATCTAGATTTTGACATAAAATTAAGCTCATCAAAAGTTTGTTGATAACATACAACGTACTAAGAATATATATAGTAGGATAGATGAATTTTTTAAACTTTTAACTAGGGACCTTGGGTTTAATTTTCGAGAATAAATAAATTTATAATAGATGCGCTTTATCCTTTAATAGTCTCTACGCGATGCCAGCTCATATTAGTAGGGCTAGTGAATTTAGGAGACAAGACTGTTAAATTAAATTAAAAATATTATATGTACAACTTGATTTAAAAGAAGTCGTTACGCAAAAGCAAAATTCGAGAAGAAAATCAGTCTTGTTCTTTATTGGCCTGAAAAAGTATTCGGAGGTTGACACTTGCTGTATTAATAGGTCAAGAAATTAATTATTCCCTATAATTCCATTTTCTGTAATACAATTCAGAGGACGAGGATTAAATTAATTAATTTTTTTATGTGAATTCGAACATATAATTTTCAAAATAAAATTTACACGTTTAAAATTATGTAAAAAAAATACTATAAATAATATAATTAATAATTTTATATATTTAAAAGATATTTGCAAATACTTAGTCAAAGAAATTTTTTTGTTGACTCTTCAAATAGACATATCAAGTAAAGTGAAACAGAGTGTAAGAAAACCCCATTATACCAACAAGAGTTATGGTAGGGTGGTAAGTACTCATTCATCTTTAACTAGGGTCTCGAGTTCGAGATCCTGAGTATGAAGTCGTCTTTGTTAGGAAGTGTTTTACCCTCCAATGTGGGATTTCCCAGTGCGAATTCGAATTAGTCGGGCCCCAATGTGAATACTGGAAACCGCGTGAGAAATCAAAAAAAAAGAAGAAAAAACCCCATGATTTTTCTGAAGATTTTGCATTTAATGCAGATGGAAACGTTCTCCTACATGTTGGCCAGTTGAAAATTCAAACAAGTATTGAATTATAGGGAGTAGGGCATGCCAACGATGTTAAAGACCAAGTCCAACTTCCACAACTGAAGGGGATCAACGTAACATCATTTGATGTGATACAAATGTTACAAAGTAATTAAACCAATTTTAGCATTCTCTATAAAAAAATATATTCACAAAATGACAAGAACAAGAATTGGGAATGATACAACAATAATAACAAATCCTGTGTAATTTTATAAGTGGGGTCTGAAAAGGGTAGAATATATACGGACCTTACCCTTACCTTCAAGAAGACAAAAAGACTGTTTTCGGTAGACCATCCGCTCATGGAAGGTAAAAGGAAGGGCAACAACAAGCAAACCAACTAGAAAATCGAAGCAAATAATACAAAAGTAACAGTATGTAATAATGTAATCAGAAAGCCGAAACGAAAGCAAAAACAAGTATTAACAGAAGTCAAGGGATACGACAATACACAAAGGACACTAAGTCATGTACTAAAGCTGACAGACAAGGCAACGCTCGGGTACCTATCATTTCCTTTACTTTTATTCTCAACTTCCATAACTTTCTATCGACGTTGGCACCCTCAGTAAGCTGGAGCAAGTTACCTGGTAATCACAAATGAAGACGACGGAGAAGGGCCAAAATTAAACATCAATTCTTAAGGAGGACAGCTGACGAAAATTTGTGAAAGAAATACTATCCAGAAGAACGAGAATTAGGGGAAGGATTGCTACTAAATATTGTAGCAATGCAATATTAACTAACAGAAAATAACATAAAATCTGTACTGAAAAGAGCAACATTCCACTATAATCAAATGTGAGTACTTTCTGCACTTATTCTACATTTTAGATTGAAAGCATTACTACAAGTACGTTGTTCATGGAATCACAAACAAATAAAAAGAAACAACTAAAAAAGATTGCCAATCTTGCAATTTCATTCCACTAACAATATAACTGCAATTGGACTGCTTACTGAGTGCCTATCAGAATTCCATTTCAAGAATCCCTGACCAATTTCTCTGTTTGAGTTATTGGTTGTCTTGGAAAATGTCACTTGGTATGTCAACTTCTGGTTTAATACAGAGAAGTTTAGCTTGGAGGGTATAACTTTCACGGCAACTCCTTTTGGTGAAACTATTTCTACTTTGTATATTGATGTCGCGTTACCAACATTGGTCACAGTTCTGGTATATGTCTGAGGAGTTGATCTAAGTCTGATGGAAAATGAAGGATAATTTAGTTGCGCTTCAGGGATACTTTTCACTTCCGAGCAATTCACCTTGCCTTGTAACAATTTACCTACCTCTCGATTTGTGTAGTTCAAACCACATAAATAAGGTAAATAGTCCTCAAATGGTGTGTCATAAATTAGTCCTGGATCATTTGCTCTCGACGGATTAACATGTCCTGCACCGATGGAAAAAATATCAGCAGGAACGAGTCTTTCATCTAATATTGGATTCTTGGCAAGGTTTAATGTATCAGTTGTTGTCATGATTGCGGACTTAATAGCAGCAGGAGACCAATTAGGATGCGCGCTCTTCAACAAAGCTGCTATGCCACTAAGGTGAGGGCAAGACATTGAGGTTCCAGATATGATATTGAATGTGGATTTTGTGTTTTTTTTGTCATCTACTGAGGTAGGCCAAGCAGCAAGGACATTAACACCAGGACCAATAATATCAGGTTTCAAGATGCCACGGCTTGCTTCGCTTGGTCCTCGAGAAGAAAATGAAGCAACTATAGGAGCATTTTTATCTCCAATTACAGTTCCATGGAAAGTGATTGCAGCAACAGGATTCGACGTTGAGTTTATGTAGGCAAGAATTTTCTTTCCATCTGCATCTGAAACATCCAACGCTGGAAGGACATGAGCTTCAGCTGATTTAGTAACACCATCTTCCGGATTATTGATGAGAATCATGCCAACACCTCCAGCATCCTTTACAACTTGTCCTTTATTAACCCTGCTAACGCCACCACCTACCAGGCACAAGACTATCTTTCCTCTTATAGAAGGGTCAGTGAGTGAGCCTGGTACGCAGAAAGGGGTTTCGAATTGCTCATGTACTATCTTTTCAACATCAAATAGAGTGAAGAATGTTGAGTTTGACGTCTTTGGATGATAAGCGGATTCTCCTTCAAATTCTTCTTTATTTCCAAGCATAACAGTGGCCTTTAGTTTTCTATCATGAGTGCTAGCGCCAACTGTGAGAATCCAAGGGGCATCATTTGCTACAGTGCGTTGGGATGGACCACTATTGCCTGCAGAACAACTAACAAGAATACCTTTTTCTGTTGCACTGTACGCCCCAAGAGCAATATTGTCACTATGGAACGGATTACTAGTTCCACCAAGGGATATTGATAGAATATCTACCCCATCATCAATAGCTGCATCCATGGCAGCTAAAATTTCAGGATCAGAGCAACGGCCATCAGAATCGCATACCTTATATATGGCTATGTGGGCAAGAGGAGCAACACCAACTGCTGTTCCATTGGCATTTCCAAAGACATTAGCACCTTTCACAAAGGCTCCTGCAGCTGTGCCTGCTGTATGCGTACCATGTCCATTTTCATCTATGGGACCATTGGCAAGTGGGAAAGACCTGGCTCCAATGAGTTTGTTGTTACACTTGGTCGTGAAATTAGACTCACAAAATCCTTTCCATTTAGCAGGCGGAGGAGGCATCCCAATGTCGCTAAATGAAGGATGGTCAGGGAAAATTCCAGTGTCCAAAACTCCGATGATCACGCCTTTACCATAGTTGGAATCCTTCCACAAGCCCATGTTCTGTTGCAAACCAAGAAAACTTGGAGTATGAGTAGTGTGCAAGGACAATATCCTCTGTGGCTCTGCAGAAACAAAGCCTTGTTTCTTCTCCATTTCCTTCACTTGTGCAGCAGTTAATCTAGCTGCAAAGCCTTTCATCACATTGTGATAGGCATAGATCATTCTTGGCTCTTCATTTTCACTCGAGCTAATTGTTGTAGTTTTAGGGAAAAAAGAATGGTAATAGCTCTCTAAATCCATTGATGATGATTGAGCAGAAATTTGGGTTTCTGGTGGTTCAACTTGGACTATATAAGTCTCTAAATCACTCTGAATACTAGGCCATGGGAAAGAGCAAACAATGCAAATTAGAAGAATTTTCAAGAATCCCATAGCTGCAAATTAATACAAGAACTGATGTGTTACTTGGAAAATGAATTTGATGAACTTTTGAGTTTTTCTGCTACTATATATAGTACTTTGTCTTTGAGCTATTCACTTCCATTTTTATTTTGCTCCACTTGCAATAAATTAATTTGATGAAGTAACATTGTGAAGCTTATTACTTTTAGTTGAACTGTTTTAGTCCACTTGCTGGCCCTTATTTTGGTTAGTACCATTATTGTGGAATATGAATTATGTGGGGAAGATAAAGACAACGAAAAGAAAGGCCTCTATTGTGAAAGAGACTAGACTACAAATTAGTTGAACTATGTTCTATAAATTCATTTTTATCTTCAATACTTGTGAATGTATTTAAAGACGGAGCCAGAATTTGAAATTTACGGGTTCTGAATTTACCACAGAACCCATAACTCGTCTTAGTTAGTGGATTTGAATTAAATATTTATATATATTTAATAAATTTCCTAGCGTAAGAAGGATACTATAACTAAATGAACATTTGTAATGAACAGTAAAACTAATCTTTACCGCTCTTGAATGATAAAATTGGAATCGTTTCTACTTTTAACTAAAAAATTTCAAATTCGGCAAATAGTATAATTTACTTTAATCATATCCCATTCTAGACCCATTTTTGTTGTGCCAAACCAAATAAGAATTGGGATCGAAATAATATGGTGCATGAGGAAGCTAACAATGAAAATTTGGTGGACCATAAATTAAACGACAAATAAAAATATACTAAACTAGGTATATGATTTGACCAATCGACCTACATTAATCTACTATAAAAGAACAACAACAACAAACATAGTAATTTCTCACAAGTGGAGGAGGGAAAACATTGTTACTATTTGCTTGTGATCAGTGGAGTTAAAATTTACACCATCGATGTCAAAATAAAGAGTAAACCCCACGGAAAAGCCAAGTGTCAATATATAAAATTTAATTCTAGCTATATAATATAATTATTCGATGAAGATGTGACACCCTAGGCGAATCTCACATCGACTAAATACAGGAGAGATGCTAAGTATATAAGTAAACAAACCTTAGACCCTAGTGACGCATTTTAAAATCATATGAGCTTAAACCCAAAACAGACAATATCACTAATCACGTGATATTCCTTAAATACATGTGGCTCAGCGATTGCATGTGGCCCGTTATTTATTTGTGCCATCACTACCTTTACTCTAGTGAATATCTTTATATATCATGAACCAAAAGGACCAAAAAAAAAATCGTAAATATCTTCAAGTTTAGAGAACAACATCGACGCTTCAATATCAAGTTAGTTGGTCTACCTTACAAAGAATTAATTCCATTTAGAAAGAATATTTGCAACTTTTTTATTACAAATAAAGTGTGTATGGGGCTAGGCAATCGTTGTTATCTTATAAAGAGTTCGTTTGTTAACAAAGTAATTTAGCAGTTAAATATATTTGTACTTAGAAAGATTTCATTGTATCCAAATATAATTAAACTTGCATGGAGGAGTAATCATCTTCCTAAGACATCATTAGATAAACTGTTCGAGAATAAATTTCCAGTGGATAGTCTTTTTTTAAAAAGTAACATCACTTTACAGCAGGACACAGTTCTATTTAGCTAGTCTTAATTCACGTTGGTGGCCTTTCCAAGATATTTTTCTTGCTATCAATCGAAAATCAAGAGCTCCATTCTCACAAGTATCTTTGGTTCAAGTCTCACTGAATTTGAAATGTTGTGCCTAGAAATCTTTCTTCTTATATTTGTGTTCCCTTTTGGCGTCTCTCTTCTCTTCCCCTTTTTAAGGGTAGAGTGAGGATATGAAGACCAACAAACTTGAAGGTAATATGAACATGAAGACATAGTGAATTCCTGGACTTTGATGCAAATATTGTCATCATTTCAGTGAAGACACCACTTTACCCTAGCAGCTTGCCCCGTTTAAATCAAATGGGATCCAAAGTTTAACAGAAGAATGATATCTCAACTCGATTTTCAAGTGGTGGTTGAATGGATTACATTTCATCGTACTTCATTCGAACAACGATTGGGGCACTATGTGTAACGACCCGGCCGATCGTTTTGAGAGTTATAGCCCCGATTTATTAACTGTTTCCCATGTATTTATTTCTTCTATTTCGTCTTGCCGGGAGGGTTCGTGTTGGGTTTCGAAGCGAATTGAGACACTTAGTCTCTTAATTGGAAACTTAAGTAGGAAAAGTCGATTAGATGTCGACTTGTGGGTAAACGACCTCGGATTCGATTTTTTGATAGTTCTGTTTGCTCCGTTAGGTGATTTTGGACTTAGGAGCACATCCGGAATGTGATTTAGAGGTCCGTTGTAGAATTAGGCTTGAATTGGCGGAAATTGGAATTTTGGCGATTTTGGTCGGCAGTGAAAATTTTGATATCAGATTCGGAATGGAATTTGGGAAGTTGGAGTAGGTTCGTAGTGTCATTTTTGACTTGTGTGTAAAATTTGAGGTTATTCGGACGAGATTTGATATGTTTCGACGTTGTTTGTAAAATTTAGAAATTTCAAAGTCCATTAGGCTTGAATCCGTCTATAATGCATGTTTTTAATGTTGTTCGATGTGGTTTGAAGGCTCAACTAAGTTCGTATGGTATTGTAGGATTGGTTGCTATGTTTTGTTGAGGTCCCGGGGGCCTCGAGTGAGTTTCGGGTGCTTAACAGATGAAAATGGACTTAGGAGAATTTGCTGAGTTGCTAGTTTTGGTGTCTTTCGCACCTGCGGTGGGAGGTCCGCAGGTGTGGACCCACAGAAGTGAGGCTGGGATCGCAGGTGCACTTCTAGACCTGGGAGTCAGTGGTCGCAGATGTGACGAGTGAGCCGCAGGAGCGGAGCCGCATATGCGGAAGGGTAGTCGCAGATGCGGAGGTGAGAAGGATTCAAGGCTCCACAGAAGCGGACGATTAACCGCAGAAGCACATCCGCAGATGTGGACATAGGCGCGCACGTGCATACTGTGGAGTATAATGAAGACTCGCAGATGCGGAGCCCAAGTCGGAGAAGCGGGACCGCAGATGCGGTCCTGGGGTCGCAGAAGCGATAATCGTTGGGCAGAAAACGGGAATTTTGAGGGTTTGAGTTCATATCACAAAAATTCAATTGAGAGCTCGGAGGACGAGTATGTACACGGGATAATTGTTGTAAAAAACCGATTTTCACTAAATAGTAACTTGTTTTTCCCTCTTATTTGAACTTATTAGCATGTATAATATCCTGTTAGACTAAGAAAGCATGCCTACTTGCCTTAACTATTTACTTGAACTACGTGCAACATGTTTAGTAGTTTTACCTGTCTTCTTTGACTTGTACTTAGGATAAATTGTGATACTTTGTGCCATAATTATTGAATCTTGTTATTTGGATGCATATTTACTTTGGGACTACGAAACGGTATTCTGGGAGATCCCCCTGTTTTGCATATTTACTTTGGGACTACAGAACGGTATTCCGGGAGATCCCCCTGCACATTTACATTTGGAACTACGGAACGGTATTCCGGGAGATCCCCCTGCACATTTACATTTGGAACTATGGAACGGTACTCCGGGAGATCCCCCTGCACATTTACATTTGGGACTACGAGATGGTATTTCGAGAGATCCCCTGTTGAATTGTTGTGTTCCGAGTTGTTGTTTTCCCATGATTCTTTCCTTGTTACATTTCAGTCTTTATTACTGCGATATTTTTGCTATATATATATATATATATATATATATATATATATATATATATATATATATATATATATATATATGTTCCGGTAGGGCCCTGACCTGACCTGACCTCGCCACTACTCGACGAGGTTAGGCTTGGCACTTACTGGGTACCATTGTCGTGTATTCATGCGCTTCCTACACATATTTTCGTGTGCAGATCCAGGTACATCTTATCCGCCTAATCATTAGTACAGACGCAACAGCTTACCAGAGACTTTAAGATATATCTGCATGCGCCCGCAGATCCTTGGAGTCCTCCTCTATCCCTTATACTGTTTTCCCTCCTTTATCTACTTAGATACTATGTATAGGAGACAGTTAGAAAGAATTTCTTAGAGCTTGTGACTCTTGATTTACCGAGTTTTGGGGGTGCTGTGTATATTCGATGGATGGTTTACATGCCGAGTGGCATCCTCATTAGTATATTATATCTATTAAAGCTAGTGGTAAATTATTGTTTTACTTCCGTTATTTCGATTTTATTAGGCTTACCTAGTCATAACAACTAGGTGCCGTCATGACGTCTTATAGAGGGAGAAATGGGTCGTGACACTATGTATCTTTTGAACTCATGCGACTGAACTTAGAATGAAACTCTAAGCTTCCTACGTAACTCGGTGAAGAGGATCAAGTCATACCGTAGTTCAGAATGGGTAAGTTTTTTTTTATGTACTAACTTTTGCCTAGGCCGTCTCTTTTGAGGTTTTCAACCTAGCGAGATCTTTTTTTTGGTGGGCCGATACACAGTTTAGACTCTTGCGGGCCAGGAATGTAGGAACATGCAGTTTAGGCTCATGCGTCAAGGAGCGTAGTAACTTTTAGTTTAAGCTCGTATTTTAGAGAGCTTTGCAACTTGAAGATTTTGCTCAAATTTGAAGAGCTTCATGACATGCAGTTTAGGCTCGTACGTCGAGGAGCATTGCAACTTGGAGATTTAGCTTACAATTTGAAGTTCCGCTCGAATTTCAAGAGCTTCATTACTTGAAGATTTAGCTCACAGTTGAAGAGCTTTGCAGCTTGAACAGTTTGCTCGAATTTGAAGAGCTTTACAACTCTTTGCTCAAATTTTAAAAGCCTTACGTCTTAAAGTTTGGCTCTAATTTGAAAAGTTTTGCGACTTGAAGTCTTTGCTAGATTTTGAAGAGCTTTGGACTTGAATCTTTGCTCGAATTTGAAGAGATTCGCAACTTGTATACTTTGCTCAAATTTTAAGAGCTTTGCATCTTAAAGTTTGACTCTAATTTGAAAAGCTTTGTGACTTGAAGTCTTTGCTCGACTTTGAAGATCTTTCGACCTGGGTCTTTACTCGAATTTGAAGAGCTTTGCAACTTGAAGAATTTGCTCGAATTTGAAAATCTTTGCAACTTGAAGACTTTGCTCGAATTTGAAGAGCTTTGAAACTTAAAGACTTAGCTCGAATTTGAAGAGCTTTACGTCTTAAAGATTTAGTTCAAACTTGGGGAGCTTCGTGACATATAATACAGACTCATGTGCCAAGAAGTATTACAACTTGCAGTTTAGGCTCGTGCATTGTGGAGCATTATAACTTGCAATTTAGGCTCGCGCGTTAGGGAGCATTGCAACATGCATGGACTCTTCAGCTTCATCTTCGGATGAATACTTGCCCCCATTCTCATCATCCTCTACTTCTATTTCATCATGAGGCTCAAAGGCAGAAAACCTTTGATCTCCACTTCTAGCCATACTTAATTCCATATCATGTGCACGAGTTGTTAGTTCTTCAAATGTTTTAGGCTTTATGCCTTATAAGATATAGCGAAGACTACAATGCATGCCTTGAATGCACATTTTGATGCCAGAAGTTTCGCTGAGGTGATCTTTGCAGTTGAGGCTTAATCTCCTGCCGCGGTTGATGAAGTCAATAACTGGCTCATCATTTCCTTGATGAGCGTTTGTAAGTTCGATCATGCTTACGATGCGTCTTATGCTATAGAAACGATTGAGAAACTCTTGCTCCAACTGATCCCAACTATCGATAGAACTAGGTTCGAGATCTGTGATTTAATGCATTACCTTTGAGAGAACGAACAAACTGTTTGACAAGATGATCACCATAAGTCCCAGCGTTGTTGCATGACTCGGCGAAATGCGGCACATGTTGCTTGGGATTTCCTTTTCCATCAAATTGTTGAAGCTTTGGAGGTTGATATCCAGTAGGCATCTTCAAGTTATCAATTCGTTGTGTGTATGACTTTGCATATGCGAGTGAAGATTTAAGTGGAGGATAAATTTTATCTTTAGTTGTCCCCATGATGAAAGTCTTTCAATTGATTAGCATGAATTAGACCTTCTGAAGAAACTTGGATCTTTTTGACCACGATCGTTTGCTCGCGGCGGATTCTCCCCTTCTTTATCTTCAGAAAGCTCCACAGATGCTTGAATTGATTTTGCTTCTACTAAACTGTCGATCTCACTTGATAACTTTTCGAGGTGAGTATCTCGATCCTCCATATACTTGGTCAACATCTCAAGTGCTTTGGTCAAATTTTCAAGTTGTTCTTCCATGGTCCAATTGTTAGATCTTGTTCTTGAACTTGAAAAAGAAGAGATAAAGGTAGAGATTGTCCCACTGGGCGTGTCAGAATTTGTAGACAATAAATTTGCATCAAGAAAATAAAATCAGGACCGAAAAATATTGCAACAATCGTAGTATTTTATTTCAAATATTTGAGTGTTACAATCTCTATGAATCCTCTGATTCTTCTTTTCAACGGTAAATAAAAGAGCCTCCGGTCTTAATCTTGTATTTTATTTTACTTTAATCCAAGTGGTTGAATCTTGGTCTTGATCTTGACGTACTTTTAATCTAAGGGCTTGCAACTTGTTCTTGAATCTTCTTTCTAATCTTTTAATCCTTAGAACACTTGAATGCTTGTAGCTTTTAGAGAAATTCGCAATGTTTGATCCACGAGCTCCCTCTTGCTTCTTGTTATAACTTCTGGTGTCTTTTCTGAGTTATGAATACCCCTATTTATAGTTGTGGGAGGAAAGAGTTATGATAAGAACAAACTCTTTCCGACCAATCAAATTGAAGTGTGACAAGACCGCATTTGATTGGCCAGAACATGTCACTTGCACATGTGGCGCGGTTTCATTTGCCCTTTAATTTTACTTGGCATGCCTTGTCATTTTGACACGTGGCACGATCCTGTTGGCTCTTTCGTTTGATTTGGCGTGCCACGTCATTTGACACGTGGCACCAAACTGAGCCTCTAGGAAGATGATATTTTGGGCTTAATGAAGCGGGCTCATCACTTTAGCCCAATTAACTGAGCTAGCTCAATTGACTAAGACTTTATTTAATCCATATATGTTGGACTTATATAACTAATCTAATTATATTAGCCCAATAAATTTATTTGAACTAATATATCTTGTTTAAAATATACCAAATTATTTTACGGATTTAATACCAATAAAATTTATATGCCTACAAGATGTGTATTTATTTCAAATGGACACTTTCCAAAATGTTAGTGCCCAATTGAGAAATCTATAGCCAAGTATTGAATTATAGCTAACGATGCTTGTCAAAGACCAAGTCCAACTTTCACAATTAAAGGGGACCGATGTAACATCGTGATTTGTGGTACAAGTTTGTCTTGCAAAGAAATTGAATTAACCAAATTTAGCTTTCTGATCATTTTCTCTCAAGAACAAGAATTAGGGAAAAACTTGTTACTATTTGTTTGTGATCAGTGGAGTTAGAATTTTCACCATCGATGTCAAAATAAAGAGTAAATTCCACGGAAAAGCCGAGAGGTGTCAATATATAGTGTATATATATATAAATTTAATTCTGGCTATATAATATAATTATTCGATGAATATGTGATATCCTAAGCGAATCTCACATCGACAAAACACGAGAGAGTTGCTGGGTATATACGCAGACAGGCCTTATAGCATGTTTGGCCAAGCTTCTCAAGTGGTCAAAAGTGTTTTTTTCCTAACTTGAGGCGTTTGACCAAGTCTTTTTGGAGAAAAAAGTGCTTTTGGGAAAAAGCAAAAGCAGTTTCTGAGAAGCAGAAAAAAATAGCTTCTTCCCAAAAGCAGAAGCAGAAGCAGTTTTAACTTTTCTTCTTACCAAGAATACCCTTAATAAAATATAGTATATACCAAAATAATCGTTAAACCTAATACTTAGGATATTAATGTATAAATATTTCTTATTATTTTTAGGATAACTTTCTAATATATAGTGACTTAGGAGGGAATATTTTTATATTTTATTGAATGATTTTTAATATATTTAACTTATACTAAAAGAATTAAGTACTTTTAAATTTTATTGTCATAGTTTACTTAGATAAAATAAAAAGATTTAATTATTGCATGTAACAATAAATTTTTGAGATAATTTATTTACTTATAATATTAACTATTAAGTATGCAGTCTTATAGCAGGACAGAGTTCTATTTAGCTAGTCTTAATTCACCCTGGTGGCCTTTCTTTTCATTATTATATATTCTGTAGTACATTTTAGTTTTCTTCCCCACATAGTTCTTTTTCCACAATAATGATTCTAACCAAACTAAGGGGCACACTTAAGTTTAGCAGTGTGACCAGAAAAGACTCCTTCCACCAGATTTCTTGATTGATTTTGCAACTGGAGGAAAATAAAGTCATGAATATGAAATTGTGAATAGCTCAAGGACAAAGCACAATATATAGACATTAACACCAAAACACAAAAGCTCATCAAATTCACTTTCCAAATACAACATCAGTTTGCAGCGATGGGATTCTTGAAAATCCTTCTATTTTGCATCTTTTGCTCTATCCCATGGCCTAGTATTCAGAGTGATTTAGAGACTTATATAGTCCAAGTTGAACCACCAGAAACCCAAATTTCTACTCAATCATCATCAATGGATTTAGAGAGCTATTACCATTCTTTTTTCCCTAAAACTACAACAATTAGCTCGAGTGAAAATGAAGAGCCAAGAATGATCTATACCTATCACAATGTGATGAAAGGCTTTGCAGCTAGATTAACTGCTGCACAAGTGAAGGAAATGGAGAAGAAACAAGGCTTTGTTTCTGCTCAGCCACAGAGGATATTGCCCTTGCACACTACTCATACTCCAAGCTTTCTTGGTTTGCAACAGAACATGGGTTTGTGGAAGGATTCCCACTATGGTAAAGGCGTGATCATCGGAGTTTTGGACACTGGAATTTTCCCTGATCATCCTTCATTTAGCGACGTTGGGATGCCTCCCCCGCCTGCTAAGTGGAAAGGAGCTTGTGAGTCTAATTTCACAACAAAGTGTAACAACAAGCTCATAGGACTCAGGTCTTACCAACTTGCTAAAGGTTCCCCAATAGATGATGATGGACATGGTACACACACAGCAGGCACAGCCGCAGGAGCCTTTGTGAAAGGTGCCAATGTCTATGGGAATGCCAATGGAACAGCAGTTGGTGTTGCCCCTTTTGCTCACATAGCCATATATAAAGTATGTACTTCTGAAGGTTGTGCTGATGTTGATATTTTAGCTGCCATGGATGCAGCTATAGATGATGGTGTAGATATCCTTTCAATATCCATTGCTGGAAGTCGTACGAGTCCTTTCCATACTGACCCTATTGCTCTTGGGGCATACAGTGCAACAGAAAGAGGTATTCTTGTTAGTTGTTCTGCAGGCAATAATGGTCCATTAAGTGGATCTGTAGCAAATGACGCGCCATGGATTCTCACAGTAGGCGCTAGCACTCATGACAGAAAATTGAAGGCCACTGTTAAGCTTGGAAATAAAGAGGAATTTGAAGGAGAATCTGCTTATCGTCCAAGGACTTCCAAATCAACATTTTTCACTCTATTTGATACTGGAAAGAATGCAAGTAATGAATTTGAGGCCCCTTATTGCAAACCAGGGTCACTTACTGACCCTGCTATAAGAGGAAAGATTGCCTTGTGCCTGGTTGGTGGTGGCGTTCGCAGGGCTGATAAAGGTCAAGCTGTAAAGGATGTTGGAGGCGTTGGCATGATTATCATCAATGAACCGGATGATGGTGTCACTAAATCAGCTGATGCGCTTGTGCTTCCGTCGTTAGATGTTTCAGATACAAATGGAACGAAAATTCAGGCCTATATGAACTCAACATCAAACCCTGTCGCTACAATCACGTTCCAAGGGACGATAATTGGTGACAAAGATGCTCCTATAGTTGCTTCATTTTCTTCTCGCGGTCCAAGTGTAGCTAGTCCTGGTATCTTGAAACCTGACATTATTGGTCCTGGTGTTAACATCCTTGCTGCTTGGCCTACCTCCGTGGATGACAACAAAAACACAAAATACACATTTAATGTTATATCTGGAACCTCAATGTCTTGCCCTCACCTTAGTGGCATAGCAGCTCTGCTGAAGAGCGCGCATCCTAATTGGTCTCCTGCTGCTATTAAGTCCGCAATCATGACAACCGCTGATACATTAAACCTAGCCAAGAATCCAATACTAGATGAAAGGCTGATTCCTGCTGATATCTTTGCCATCGGTGCAGGACACGTTAATCCATCGAGAGCAAGTGATCCAGGATTAATTTATGATACACCGTTTGAGGACTATGTACCTTATTTATGTGGTTTGAACTACACAAATCGAGAGGTAGGTAACTTGTTACAACGCAAGGTGGATTGCTCGAAGGTGAAAATTATTCCTGAAGCACAACTAAATTATCCTTCATTTTCCATCAAACTTGGATCACCTCCTCAGACATATACCAGAACTGTGACCAACGTTGGTAACGCTAAATCATCTTACAAGGTGGTAGTAGTTTCTCCAAAAGGGGTTTTCGTGAATGTTAATCCCTCCCAGCTAAATTTCTCCAAGTTGAACCAGAACTTAACATACCAAGTGACCTTTTCCAAGACAACCAATAACTCAAACACTGATGATGTTGTTCAGGGATTCTTGAAATGGACTTCTAATAGGTACTCTGTGAGAAGTCCAATTGCAGTTGTGCTGGTCTAGTGAAACTACAAGATTGGCATTCTAGTTTTCTTTTCTTTTTTTCCCCTTCTCTATTAAGGTTGAACTCATAGAACTTTAATCCTGGATCCGCATCTGCCTGTATTAATTAATGCTCTCTTTATTTTCATCCAAGTTTGCAACTGAATGATAGCATATCCTCTTTGATAGAAGTGATCTTTTAAAGAGTTGAAGTGGATTTGACAACCTAAAAACAAATTAAATGGCTAAAGATTGTGTCTATGTCAGGGTAAAGAAGCCCCTGAGTCCTTCCTCGAGTAGTCACAGCACAAGAATTATAATTTGGATCAGCTGTTATATGTTAAAAAAGGCTCCAATTCAAGGATGTTTTAACAAATAGAAGATAGAGACTTTCCAATGTAAAAGAGACTTAACTTTGCTAGCATGATCTAACCTAAAGGGGAGGCCATTGGAAAATAATGAAACTACACATCGCACGTTTAGAATGGAAATAAACATATAGGAGTATAAAGAAAATACTGAAAATGCTATACAGACAAAAGATTACTCTGGCACAATATCAGTGTCACCATTCACTTTGACATAGAGAGACATGAATCTCGACATGTCTAACAACGGCTGATTTTAGGTGTACAGTATTATGTTAGTGACGAGCAAGGAGTGTAAGTAGTTAGGATTGGCTTCAAAAATGAAGATATATAGGAAAAATATTGTTTGCTTGACGCTTTTTTTATTGAGAGTTGAATTTAAATAAAACTTCCATATCTCAAATTCCTTTTCATTTGCATCATGGCCAATTAAAGAACCAAACGCTTATTTAGCATTGCACATTTCCAAAATCATTATTTGTCCGGAAAAGTCAGTTACATACTCTGATAAATCACTTTACATTAAAAGAAAAGATAGAAAGAAAAACATACTTATTTGTTATAATAGCGTCACAGTCTAGTTAAGAAAATAAAACAGGAGATTACTAAAGAAAAAAGAAAGAGAAGAAGATACATTTACATCGTAACGTAATGACTAAATACACGGAATCTTAAACCAAGGTTAACATCACACCATTAAGCATAAATGATGTGAAAATATTTTATTACAAATGAAAAATCACCATGTCGTTGAGATTAGCTCCTTCATTTCCTTTTTCTAGAGAAAGAGGAATCTCACAGCAATTGGACTCCTAACAATGTGTTTGTCAGAAATCCATTTGAGAGATCCCTCATAATAACCGGTACTTGGTTTACTAGGCAAAGGTGTAAACGTCACTTGATAGCTCAGTTTCTGGTTCACCTCTGAGAAAACCAGTGTAGTTGGCTCAACTTTCACATCAACCCCCGGTGGTGATTCAATTTCAACACTGTATATTGAGTTGGCTTGTCCTACATTCGTCACAGTTCTTGAATATGTTTGAGCTGTTGAGCTGATTCTGACTTGAACTGAAAACGATGGATAATTTAGTTGACCTTCTAAGATGCTAGTTATCTCTGAACATCTAACTTTGCGATTCAAAATGATCCCAACTTGTACATCTGTGTAATTTAAACCACATAGATAAGATACATAATCGGATGGTTCTATGTCATATATCAGGCCGGGATCATTTGCTTTTGATGGATTAACATGGCCAGCACCCGTGGCCAAGACACTAGCTGGATTGTACGTTTGATCCTCAATGAAGTCCAATCCGAGGTCTAAGATATCGGCTGTTGTCATAATTGCTGACTTAATTGCAGCTGGAGACCAATCAGGGTGCACACTTTTTAGCAGTGCTGCAACACCACTGAGATGAGGACAAGACATTGAGGTACCTGAAATCATGTTGAAATAAGAGTTCGTGTTTATGTTATTTTCTAAGGAAATATGCCAAGCTGCTAGGATGTTAACACCAGGACCAATAATGTCCGGTTTTAGAATTCCAGGACTTGCAAAATTTGGACCCCTGGAAGAAAATCCAGCAACCACTGGAGCACGATCATCTCCGATTATAGTTCCCTTGAATACTATTGTTGCAGTAGGGGTTAATGTTGAGTTTATATACTCTTTGATTTTCAGGCCATCTGCATAGCTAACGTGTGTCACGGGAAGGACATGTGCCTCGGCTGATGTCGTGTTGGCTAGGAGTTCTGTATTCATAAGAATCATGGCAACACCACCAGCCGCCTTCACTGCTTTTCCTTTATTGACTCGCGTTGTATTACCAACCTCACACAACACTATCTTTCCCATGACGTTCATGTTGTTCAGCGAATCAGGGGTACAAAATTTTGCATAAGAGTCACTAGCATCATTTCCAGGATAGGCAAGAGGCAACAGTGTTGGAGGAAAGTCACTAGGTTGAAAAGCTGATTCTCCATCGTATTCTTCGTTGTTTCCAAGCACAGCAGTAGCCTTAATTTTCCTGTCGATGGTACTTGCACCAACTGTTAGAATCCATGGTGCTTCATTAGAAAGTGAAAACCTGTATGGTCCTGAATTTCCAGCAGCACAACTAACAAAGATCCCCCTTTCCATTGCACTAAAAGCACCAACTGCAATGACGTCTTCATAGAAATTAGTAGTAACATATCCAAGAGAAAGCGAAAGCACATCGACACCATCTTCAATAGCCATATCCATTGCAGCCAAAATGTCACTTTCAGGACAAATGTTACCAGAGCACACTTTGTAAATAGCAACATGAGCTAGAGGTGCAACGCCGGCTGCAGTGCCATTAGCATTGCCAAATATATTAGCACCTGGCACGAAATTTCCAGCAGCCGTGCTAGCAGTGTGCGTACCATGTCCAACTTCGTCCAGTGGTGTCCCGTTCCCTGAGGACTGAAAGTACCTCGCGCCAATGAGCTTGTTGTTACACTTTGGGACATTAAACTCACACTTACCCTTCCATTTAGCAGGGGGTAGGGGCATCCCATCGTCACTAAACGAAGGGTGGTCGGGGAAAATTCCCGTGTCAATGACACCAATGATCACACCTTTTCCATAATTTGAGTCATTCCAGAACCCCATGTTCTGGTGCAATCCCAAGAAATTGAGACTATGTGTGGTGTACAAATCAAGTTGCTTTTCGGGGCGGGCTGAAATAAATCCTTCCTTTTTCTCCATTTCCTTAAGATCATCAGGAAATAACTTAGCTGCAAAACCTGTTAGTACGTTTCGATAGGAATAGATCAATCGTGGCGCCTCATGAGAGCTATCTGAGGTTGTTGCAGGCAAGAAAGAAAGATACCAGCTTTCTAAATCTTGATATCCGGTAGCCCTGTCGCCATCAGGGAACTCACAATGAACAATATAGACTTGTGAATTGCTTTGTTTTTCTTTAGGCCTTTCATCAACAGGGCGTTCATTTGCATTGGTGGTGAATGAAGAGAAGAGAAAAGTAATGCCAATTATAGTCAGAATTGACCTGTATTGAGCCATTACAACTTCAGTGCTAGTGAAATATAGCTGATTATTTGTGAGTTTGGATTTTGTTCAAGTGTTTTGGAATGTTTGATGGGTATATATATAGTTGTTGGAAGCCTTTTTTTATTTGCTAGTCAGAAGCTATTATAGGTATATGAAATAGTCATGCCAGGTATTCTTGAATTAAATAGAAAACAGAAAGTCAAATGATAAACTACACTCTAAAGCAACTTCATTTTATATATCTACGAACGCCTCCCTCCGAGGTTGAGGGCTAGTTCGATCATCTTTAAGCTCTCTGCCTTCCACAATTGAGGTGAAAGGTTCAAACTCCATAAGCAGCGGCGGATGTAGCCTCTCGACTGCGGTTTCAACTGAACCCATTGTTAGGATCGAAAAAATCAGAGGTCATGCGGAAGCTAGCAAAGCAAACCTTGAACGACGATAAATCAGACAACAAACAAGAAATCTACCAAAAGAGACACAAATATTTAACATGGTTCGGTCAATTGACATACGTCCACAGCGGGGATGAGCAATCCACTACAAAATATGGAGAGAACAACCTCACGAAGAAGTAACACAAGTGACGCACTAATACTTGTCTCATAAAGTTCTCCCCCTAAACAAAACTCCCAAGCCCCCTATTACTACATTGTGGATGCTACTGAATGAGAAGGAAGAATCTTCAATTTATAGAAGTCCAAATATTTTCCTACAAGAAAATGGACTAGCCAAATATGGAAGAATTATAATTCCTTCTACAAGAAGGAAAATACAATTATGGTAAATATGTTATCCTTTCCTTCAAGAGATAGGAAAACCAAATATGGTAAGAAATCAGGACGACCCCTAACACCCATAACTTTCGACACAGAGTATGAATTTTTCTATTATATAGAAAAGCCATAATGGTCGACCAAGGGTATCGTTGTCATTTAGCTCAACCATAAAAGTACTCTATTGAGTTGGCTTTTTTCAAAGCTAACACTACACAATTCTAGAAGATATCTCTTTCACTTCCCAATTTCATCTCCTTTTCCAATTTGAGGTATACTTTTCTTTCAATTTTTTCCCAAATATTTTTCTAGATTGTAAACAGATTGATTGTTTTACCTTTTTTTTTTTTTTTCCGTTATACTTGTTCAAGTTCTCCTCAAACTTCTCAAACAATTCTTTTTCGAGTTCTCTCCATTTTCTCAACTGTATTGGTACTTTTAGGTCTGCTCCTTTTTTATTTTTTTTCCAATTCTTATTGTTTTTTCCTTATTATATTTTCCGATCTTATTTGACTTTTTTAGTTAGAGAGTTAGGCGTGAGTTTGAAGAGTTTAGGGTAGAACTTGGAGTTCTTAGCCAATAACAATAGTGATCTTTTTCTATGTATTTACTGCTTTTTAAAGGTTGAATCTTTAGGTACAAGCTTTATGATATGTATAGAAGTAATAATCTTTTTAAAGTATTCTTAATTTTTAGTGCACATGCATTAGATTGTATTTGTTGTGAGTGCTTTATGGGGATATTTAGGGTTGTTTTACTTTAATTTTTTCGATATAATCATATATTTTTCATGGTCCACTAATTCGATAAAGTTAAAACAGTAATGATTTTATATTTTAGAAGAACTTTTAGGGATAAAATTACACGGTTAAATGTGCACATATGGGATCTTATATTCATGCAAATTACATTTTTCCTTTGCCTTTATATATTTCGTTGTCTACTTATTTAAGGAATGTTTGTATACTGCTCCCTTTTTCAGTTTATTCTCAAAGAAACTAAGTGATAAAAAAATATCGAGAAGCTTATTGAATTTTGATCCCGATTTTATATTTACTGAATTCTGATAAAAAAAATTTCATTACTGAAATTTGGCCGATCATCTTTATAGTGAAGATGACAATCCTCATTTCTATAAATATATTAAACTTAACACAATATTATTTGTCGAATAATATGAATTCTCCCTTAATAGGAAAACATGCTCCACAAACATATAGTGAGTTTCTTCTCCATTTCTTTTTAGTAAGATCATGTGATTGATAGCGAACAATCTTAGTTAAAGATAAGAATTTTTCGTGCTACAAAGATAGGGAATCGGCTAACCTTCATTAATTAAAAATGAGTAATTCTAGATATGGAACAATTTTCTTCTGTTTATAATGTGATGCCTATATTATTAGATCATAGAGCTCTGTTTGGCCGAAAATTCAAACTCTTTCAAATGTAATAGTTCTATTGCTTCGCCTCATTTGATGTTTCCAATTCTAACGAGTTCTAACAATTACTGAAAAATAGATTAAGAAACCGAATATTATTAACTTTGTATTGACATCTCTCCAACTTATTCCAGTGATTAGTACAAAAAAAATATTGATTTTAATTTCTTTTGTCAATTTTAAAGTTCTTCCTCTATCTGCGCCAAATAAAGTTGTGCATTGTTAAATTGGAAAGAATAGTTCTTTGAACTTTATTCACGACTCTCTACTTCGGATGGGGTGAATGGATCATTCCCTTCATTCCAAGTGATAGAGGGACTAACATAATTTTGGCTAGACTCTTGTGTGGGTTCCACTAATAATCTTTGTTTTGTTTTGAATTGGCAAAATATAAACTGCCCGTTTAAGTTGTGTTCAACGACCAGAAGACACCTCAACTGACCATTTATCATTTTGACACTTCAAGTGGTTATCAATGTATCTTGTGAACACCCGAGTTCGGTAGTTCATAAGTGTGAGTTACGCTCGCCTCCAATCTTCTTCTCCGATGAGAGATGACCCCTCCGCTCTTGTTCATCTCGCCCCCTTTTTCTTCTTCCAAACTCTTCTTCCTCACCTACCACATGTAACAAAATTCACAATCTCTTAGTCCAAAAGATAACTTAATTGCACAATTATTTGGCTTGTTGGTATGTTGAATTAGGTATTCACATAGTTCTGCTACTGCTTCTTTATTATTGTGCTTTATTTCTTAAGAAACCGCCGCCAATGGATCCAAGCAGAACAAGTTGAGCTTCGCTACCGGTTATGAAAAGACAACTTAATTGGACCATGGAAGATTTCAGATTTTTAACCTCAGAAAGGAATTGGAGAAGGTAAATTGCTGGAAATGGGACCGAAATTTTATGGGTGGTCAATTGATATTATTATGGTGTGGTGGCTATTATTAATTGTTTTTATTTTAAGATTAAATGAGAGGAGGTGGATTCACGACGGAAGGTGAATAAGCTACTGATGTTGCCAATGTTAGGTCAGAAAAGTTTGGTGGTGAAGATGAATTATTTTGGGAAGAAAGTGAAATTAATGTGGGAAATATTAAAAATATAGTGGGACCTACATAAAGTAAAGTTAAATTTTATTTAAAAAGGAAAAAAACTTAATTTTGAGGGTTTCACATGCTCAGATGTGAATACAAAACACACTTGCTATGTCAGCGTGAGGGTTCACGAGGACGTACTTCAATTGAAAAGAAGTGTCTATTTGATAATGGAATCAGTTGAGGCGTCTATGTGGTTATTGTGGACGACTTAAACATGTTGTTTATGTATTTCACCATTTGAATTTAATTTATTGTTATGGAATAACAAATTGTGCATAAATATGCTCTTTAGAATCTAATTGTTCCTAGATTATTAACATATGATTGGACTGCAAGTTCATTGTAGAAACACAATATTGTTGTTATTATCTATTAATATTGTTGAACTGACTTTTAATTAGCTAAATACTGAATCAGCATATGTTTTTTTTCCATTCTTTCTTGTTGCTCTTCACTTAACAGTTTTTTATAAGATTGCTACATTGCTTCTTTGTTAGACTTCTTCCTTCATGTAAAAATTACAAATTAAATGGTTGATAAAAGTTCCAACTCTGCTTATGAATTGCTTTTAATACAATTAATAACTTTTGCAGGAGACTTCTGGTGCTTTTGGATTTCCTGAAGTTATGATATTCTCACACTACTCAACATTTTCAAGAAAGTAAATACACTTATTAAGATCAAGCACCAAGAAGCATAAAATGTGGACAAAGATGTATAATGGGGTTGAGTTACCTATTTGTCTGGTCTTATATATGGTTACTCAATCATGCTGTTAGAGTAGCTACTTATTAGCAAGAGCTATTGCTATTACTCAGTCATGATGGACGGTCATTTTATATGATTATTTTTGTGGAGGTAATTTCAAAGGATAAATTTTTTTGAATATGTATATTCTGAGTAATAGGCAGTTTTCGATGTTATCACTTTTACCAAGAATGGAACTTTGTTTCTGTGCTTATGAAATTGTAGTTATTTAAAGTATATAGGAATTATATGTAATTCAAAATGTTGGGCCCCTGTTATGTACGGGCAAACCTCATCTAGTATATGTAGAAACCTCAACAAATATTAGATTTGAACGCTTAATTTTAACCGTACAATGAGTTTAATATATAAAAAATTTAAAAATCGAATCCATTAAATTTAAATTCTAAATCCGCCTCTTTCCATAAGTAGCGAACATCTCTTTCTCCTTGGAAAAAAAAACCCCCTCCCTCCAAGTAAAGAAAAAAGGATAGAGATTTAAAGGATCCAACAAATGTAATGTTAGTTAGTTGCTTCTATATATGTAAACTCTTAAGTTTTTTTTTAACTTTGAACTTTGTCAATATTGACCCTCACTATGAAGGCACCAAGATAGCGCTCAAGATGGATAGTCTACTTGAAGAATGTATTGGATAAGGCCGAAGATATTTACTCGTATTTATAGTGATTTTTTATTGTAAAAACTTCTTAAAAGATTTTCAGTTTCTATCCCTTATTGTAGACGTTTTATAGTTTGATTTAAATAATTAAAATGATGGTTGTTTCAAAAAATGTATTAACCCTCTCTATACATAGATTATAAAATGATTATATACAGTAATGCGTATATTATATATAAATTATGCATATATTACATATCCATTGGCTATTTTTAGGCTATTTAGGTTAATTCTTCTTTAGTTAAACACATATTTGTATTTTATATTCACATGTTTCAAAGAAAATATAATTTGTTTAAAGATGAAATCAGTTAGTTTTACTGATTCAATTTGGTGACAACACTATACTTCTTGTAAAATAACATTTAAACCACTTGCAAGATTTAGTAATTTATAACTCATAATCACATTTAACATTTCAATATTCTTCAAATAACTTTACAAATAAGTTATCTGTATATTTTTATTTGAATGAAGTTAGTCATTGAAGTTTTGTAAATTATTATAATTTACTAATGACAGATAGATTATTTAAAGAGATAACTACATCATAATATTACACTGAAAAATTAAAAATAAGGAAATGTCAATTTTGAAATGATAATCCAATTCACCGCCAAAGAAGAAGTCTTTCGACATACTTTTCTGTGATTTTCTCTCGTTAAATTTTTTTTTTTCATCTTTTACTCTCTTTCTGATCTTAATTTCTGCCAACAAAAATTTAAAGCCAACTCCTCCAAACGCTTTACACTGGACAGACTATATCTGTATTATCCTATAGTCTATCTGAATTTGCAGGAATTTATGCCAATAAAATTAATTCCAACAAAATGGTTTAATGAATATTGTCAAGTGTTTCATTATTTAAAAACTTAAACGGTTACATCAGAAACATCCTTATTTATTTATTTATTTATTTATTTATTTATTTATTAAGTCTACAACATAGTTTAACATAAGATGAATATTACTATTTCAAAAAGTATTTAAAAAGAAAGAAAAGAAGAATATTTAGAATAAATCAGCAAAGAGGGCCTTTTCATTTTCATCCATTATATTAGACAGGTTATTATATCCTCGTGTTGATTTCCCATCTTGAAGAGTTCAGGTGCAAGGTCTCTTTCTCATACATTCCATATTTTTACTTTTAACAAATTCTCGTCTTTCTATATTCACAGTTTACTTTTAACAAATTAATTAAATAACACATGTTGCACTTTTGAATATGAGGTTATGACTTTTCGAGAATATACTTAACACTAAATAGATGATGATACATGCTGCTAATTGGAATATACTGTTTTCTGGGAATGGAGTCGCATTTGGTACATAGTGCTTTACCCTAACGTGGGTAGAGGCAGAACTAAGATTTGAAGCTGATGAGTTCGTCATTATAGCTCTGTTGAATTATTGGGTTCTAAATTAATATCTTGTACACATTCAATGAATTATAAGACAAATACAGAATTTGGATAAAAACTATATTTGGTTTGGCCGAACCCGTAAACAAAGGGCTAGCTCCGCCCTCGAAGATGGGACACTCGGTCGCGAATCCAGATTAGTCGGGCCTTGTGTATGAGACGAGTGGGAAACCAACAAAAAACACTGTTATTGTTAAGCTTACAGCCTCTGAAACACAAGTTTAAGCAGACAAGAAAGATGTTTTTTTGTTCCTTGCTTGCCAAGGATTTAGCAATTTGGAGTTAAGAAGGCAGACATTATTTTATTTCATTCAAAATAAAAAACCAAAGTGGTAATGCTTGAATTTGTCAGGATTGACAAAGCTCAAAGTTTAAATAACTTAAGTGTTGGCATATCTTTATTATAGAAGTAAGTAATCAACATCAAATCTATTGGGATCCTATAAATCATTATCCATTTTTTATATGGAGAAAGTATGCGCTCATAAATAAAAAAAAAGGAAAATCATTGCTGAAAATTTGAACAGTTCACTTTAAAGATAGAGGGCGAAGTTGTAAGTAATATCTCATTACATATAAAGTTAAAATTTGCATTTATGTTTGTAGAGTTTACTCCACACTATAGTTTTTAAGAGTACTACGCAGTTATAAAACCAGCTCGAACACTTAAAAAGTGCTTTTAACTGTCGATGCAATCGGGCATGTGATTCAGCTAAGCCAACCAGGCTCTTGTTTATATCTGAAGAATCCAATAGATTGAAGATTAAATGGTTAAGTGACTAAGTCAGTAATTAAGGAACCAGCTTAAGTGTTAATTTATGTCTTAACAAATATAACATTAACAGGTCTTGAATCAATAACTGTAAAAGAAAACAAACTTATTTTGTGCTCTGAAGTTCTGAGCTTGACTTCTTTTAATCTCCAGGAGATGGTCTAATGATTGAACTATGCGAGTAATAATCTTGATATTTTGAGTTCGAATTCCAGCAAATAACACTTAAACGTGGGCTTGTGGGTCGAACAAGTTGTCCAATAAATTAGTTGAGATGATCACAAGTTGACTCGAATATTACTTACATAAAAAGGGCATATTGTAGATTGACTTCAAGTTCATTATCAAAGAGGAGTTAAATAAAATCAAGTCGATTTAGCGTGTAGATGACCAATCCACTTTCATTTTTCGATTTCATCCAAGAATCTATAATAGCTTCTGACTAGCAAATAAAAAAAAAGCTTCCAACAACTATATATACCCTTCAAAAATTCCAAAACACTTGAACACATTACCACAAATAGTCAGCTATATTTCACTAGCACTGAAGTTGTCATGGCTCAATATAGGTTAACTCTCACTATAATTGGCATTACTTTTCTCTTCTCTTGTTTCACCACTAATGCAAATGAACGCCCTGTTGATGAAAAGCCTAAAGGAGAACAAAGCAATTCACAAATCTATATTGTTCACTGTGAGTTCCCTGATGGCGACAGGACTACCAGATATCAAGATTTAGATAGCTGGTATCTTTCTTTCTTACCTGCAACAACCTCAGATAGCTCCCGTGAGGCGCCACGTTTGATCTATTCCTATCGAAACGTTCTAACAGGTTTTGCAGCTAAATTATCACCAGATGATCTCAAGGAAATGGAGAAAAAGGAAGGATTTATTTCTGCACGCCCCGAAAAGCAACTTGATTTGTACACCACACATAGTCTCAATTTCTTGGGATTGCACCAGAATATGGGGTTCTGGAATGACTCAAATTATGGAAAAGGTGTGATCATTGGTGTCATTGACACTGGAATTTTCCCGGACCACCCTTCGTTTAGCGACGGTGGGATGCCACCACCCCCTGCTAAATGGAAGGGTAAGTGTGAATTTAATGTTACCAAGTGTAACAACAAGCTCATTGGAGCGAGGTACTTCCAGTCCTCGGGGAACGGGTCACCATGGGACGAAAATGGACATGGTACGCACACTGCTAGCACGGCTGCTGGAAATTTCGTGCCAGGTGCTAATATATTTGGCAACGCTAATGGCACTGCAGCGGGCGTTGCACCTCTAGCTCATGTTGCCATTTACAAAGTGTGCTCAGGTATCACTTGTTCTGAAAGTGACATTTTAGCAGCAATGGATTTGGCTATTGAAGATGGTGTCGATGTGCTTTCGCTTTCCCTTGGAGGTGTTGCTTATAATTTCTATGAAGACATTATTGCAGTTGGTGCATTTAGTGCAATGGAAAAGGGGATCTTTGTTAGTTGTGCTGCTGGAAATTCAGGACCATACAAGTTTTCGACATCTAATGAAGCGCCCTGGATTTTAACAGTTGGTGCAAGTACCATCGACAGGAAAATTAAGGCTACTGCTGTGCTTGGAAACAACGAAGAATACGATGGAGAATCAGCTTTTCAACCTAATGACTTTCCTCCGACACTGTTGCCTCTTGCCTATCCAGGGAGCAATGACAGTGACATTTTGGCTAAATATTGTTACCCTACTTCTCTGAACAACACAAATGTCACGGGAAAGATAGTGTTGTGTGAGGTTGGTATAACATCGCGAGTTTCTAAAGGAGAAGCAGTGAAGGCGGCTGGTGGTGCTGCCATGATTATTATGAATACAGAAAACCTGGCTAACACAACATCAGCCGAGGCACATGTCCTTCCGGTGACACACGTTAGCTATGCAGATGGTCTAAAAATCAAAGAGTATATAAACTCAACATTAGTCCCTACTGCAACAATAGTATTCAACGGAACTATAATTGGAGATGATCGTGCTCCAGTGGTTGCTGGATTTTCTTCCAGGGGTCCAAGTTATGCAAGTCCTGGAATACTAAAACCGGACATTATTGGTCCTGGTGTTAACATCCTAGCAGCTTGGCATGTTTCCTTAGAAAACAACACAAATACAAACTCTATGTTTAACATGATTTCAGGTACCTCAATGTCTTGTCCCCATCTCAGTGGCGTTGCAGCGCTGCTAAAAAGTGTTCACCCTGATTGGTCTCCAGCTGCAATTAAGTCAGCAATTATGACAACAGCTGATGTCTTAAATCTTGGATTGAACTTCATCGAGGATGAAAGGTACCTTCCAGCTGATGTCTTTGCCACGGGTGCAGGCCACGTTAATCCATCGAAAGCAAATGATCCCGGCCTGATATACGACATAGAACCAGCCGATTACGTATCTTACCTATGTGGTTTGAGTTACACAAATAGACAAGTTGGGATCTTTTTGCAGCGTAAAGTTAACTGTTCAGAGATAACTAGCATCTTAGAAGGTCAACTAAATTATCCATCATTTTCGATTAAGCTCAGTACCGATTCAGCAGCTCAAACATATTCAAGAAACGTGACGAACGTAGGACAAGCCAACTCAACATACAGTGTTGAAATTGAATCACCACCGGGCGTTGATGTGAAAGTTGAGCCAACTACGCTTGTTTTTTCAGAGGTGAACCAGAAATTGAGCTATCAAGTAACGTTTACACCTTTGCCTAGTAATCCAAGTATCGGTTATTATCAGGGATCGCTCAAATGGATTTCTGACAAACATATTGTTAGGAGCGCAATTGCTGTGAGATTCAGCTTTTTCTGAAAAGGAAATGAAGGAACTGATATCAGAGACATGCTGATCAAGATTGTACATTTGTAATAAAACCAGTTTCACCTTACGGCGTGAAAATGTATCTTCTTCTCTTTTTTTTTCTTTGGTAGTTTCCTGCTTTATCTTTTTAGCAAGTATTACACTATTAATAACAAATGTGTGTTTTCCTTTTATCTCTTTTTAGTGTCAAGTTGAATGTATCAGAGCTGAGATTTATGTGGTCTGTTTTTCACTCTTGTTAATACAATCATAATCTTATTCTACTACTCAACGATACAAAAATGAAATATATTACACCAGATAGTTTTCGGTAAATATTAAGCAACTCATACTTTTAACATTCTGATAGAAACTAAGCATCCACCAAACTGTATAGAGAACTGGGTTCTCTATTAGTTCCCACCGCAACAGACTGTAAAACCAAACAGTATAGGGTCCCAGGTTCTCTATTTGTTCTCACAGTAAATCGACAGTAAATAAAGAACACAAAGGAATTTTACGTGAAAAACTCCCAGCTCACGGGATAAAAAACCACGACCTACCCTTGTAGGATTTCAACTTCACTACTGAGCAACTTCAGATTACAACCTAGGAATTAACCTCTTAATCCCTCACTAACTTGTAACACTCCATTACAAGCCACATTGTAATAACTCTATTGCAAAGACTTTAAACCTAAGAATTAACCTCTTAATCCGTCACTAACTTATAACACCCTATTACAAGCCACTTTGTAATAACTCTATTACAAAGACTTTACAACTTGACTAACTCTAGCCAAGACACAAACATAAGGATTTATGATTTACAGAGATTTCCTACACAATGCTTCTAATTAAGCTAAGTAGGAATTACAAGTAGAGTGCTTTGAACATAGGTACAACACAACTAAGGACATGTAATAACTTCAATACATGGAACTGGTCCTTGGTTATGTTGTTCATCGTTCTTGATGCCCTTGAGAATCACTTGCAAGATTGACACACACTTGAGAGAATGCTGGATAAGTTCTTGAATGTGCAAGTGATTTGTTTTTCCTTTGCTTGATGTTAATATCTCATTTGTGACATCACTTGGATGGTTTAAGCAATTTAGGTAAAGAGCATTCCCCATAAAGTTGACTGCTGCACTGTTTCTGCACTATAGCTTGTGCATGCAGCAACTTTACAGCTTTGAAGAGTTGACTTGTACGGTCACCTCGGGAACTGGTAGCTATCTGTTCTCTTTGCTGTTCCTTTGACTATGAAGAGTTGAACTGTGTCCCCAACTGGAGGCTTGTTGATCTTTAAGCTCTTAAGGATGTGATCACCTCGGGAACTGGTAGCTATATGTTCCCTCTGCTGTTCCTTTGACTCTGAAGAGTTGAACTGTGTCCCCAACTGGAGACTCGTGATCTTTAAGTTCTTAAGGATGTGCATCAGGTTCCTTATCTGGTTCTTGACAGTAAGTTTGTTAGATCATCAAAACATAAAACGAAGGTAATTATAACCTATGAATTTCCCCATTTTTGATGATGACAAACTTAAAATTGATAATCCTGCAAAGAGCCACAAAAACCAGATAATGTACCAAGAACCTCAAAAAGTTCCCCCTCAGTTTGTACTTCCCCCTTAATCAGTGCACTGCTTTTTTTTTTTTTAATTCTCAATATATCTTCCACCTTTTGGCATCATTTAAAACACAAACAAGCAAACAACATAAAGAAGTCTAGATGAAAAACTTATAATTCAAGTTCCCCCTAAGAACCAAAGTGAAATGTATTCCCCCTGAATCTGTTCTCCATATTGTTCCCCCTTAATTATTTCCCCCCCTTTTGGCATCATAAAAAGATCAGTAACAAGCATTAAGCAAAAAGAAGTCCAACTTGGTTAACTCATGCCACATGTGTGCACACAAACATGACTGAAAACAGAACACAAGAGCAAGGCATACACAACAAAAGAAGGAGGCTTTCATCAATTTTGGATAATTAAGCAGGGAGCAGTTTCATTGTTTCCAGACAAATCCACAAAATAGAAACAACAAAAACAAAAGTAAAAGTCATAAGCATCATAAAAACTAAAATAGAGGACATACACTAAGAACTTAACACTTGGGAAAGGGACATTATTTAAGGAGCTGATCACGCTCAACTATGTCTAATAAAAGACTAAGTGGGCGTTGCAAATATAATCTGGGGTAT
>ML325636.1:0-108406 GCA_005239505.1 Nicotiana paniculata
TTTTGGTATCCCGAAGACCATTATCACCGACAATGCAGCCAATCTAAATAGTAATTTGATGAAGTAGGTATGCGAGCAATTCAAAATTATGCATCGCCATTCTACCCCTTACCGGACAAAAGCCAATGGAGCCGTTGAAGCGGGCAACAAGAACATCAAGAAGATTCTTAGGAAGATGATCCAAAGTTCCAGACAATGGCATGAAAAGTTGCCTTTTGCTCTTTTGGGGATACCGCACAACTGCTCGCACATCCGTTGGAGCAACTCCTTATCTGTTGGTATATGGAACGGAAGCTGTAATACCGGCCGAAGTCGAAATTCCATCTCTCCGAGTCATTGTAGAGTCGGAGATTGAAGATACAGAATGGGTAACGACCCGATTGGAACAACTGATGTTGATTGATGAAAAACGGCTAGCGGCAATGTGCTTTGGCCAGTTATACCAGCAAATAATGGCACGCGCTTACAACAAGTAAGTGCGTCCAAGGCACTTCGAGGTGGGCCAACTCGTTCTGAAACGCATTCTTCCACACCAAGTAGAAGCTAAAGGAAAGTTCGCCCCAAACTGGCAAGGGCCCTACATCATCAAGAAAGTGTTACCAAAAGGGGCCTTGCACCTGGTAGATGAAGAAGGAAGGGTACCAGGAATGACCATTAACGCAGATGCAGTCAAAAGATATTATGTATGATATATACCCACTGTGGAACTTTCACACATGATTTTCTCAGAATCAAGACGACGAAGGACACCATTGCTCGTTTGTTCCAAATAGGTGTCACCCTCTTGTTAACCTTTTTGAGATGTATTTGTCTTCTTCGTTTCCCGCTTTTGGAACCTATGTACTTGCAACAAGAAAAAAAAAGGAAGAAAAGAAAAGAATCCAAACAACAAATCTTCTGAGCATTGAACTACGTCCGACCTGATTCAGAAAGGATACGTAGGCAGCCTTACCATGGGTTCGGTCCCATCACAACAAAAATCCATATGCCCAATACTCCAAAACTGGGGCAGAAGTTTGTTTTATTTTACCCTTTTTCTGTAGAAACGGTTCCAAAAGTGGTAATTCAGTTCAAGGTTCTTTTCCCATTTTTTCCATGTTAAGAACTTCTGGTCGATCTTTGAGAATATTTGAAGTCACCATGCCATGGGAAACCTTCCGCATGTCGCATTGTAGTAAAAAAAAAAAAAGAAAAGAAATGAGAGAGTCTTATCGGTGAAAACCTGTATGGGCACTGTAAGGCGACAGTGAGAAGAGAAATGAGAGAGTCTTATTGGTGAAAACCCAAATGGGCACCATAAGGCGACGGTGAGTAGAGAAATGAGAGAGGTCAGTTGGCAAAAACCCGCAAAGGGCGCTACTAGCCGAATGAGAGTCTTCGATACCCCGGCAGCAGCACGACCAAGACAGTTTCAAGATGAACCTTTGCGACGGATTTTTTGAGAATTAAACAGCTAATACGGATCAGGCGTCCATTCCAAAATGCATGTCATGATTCATTGAAATCGGCACATACTTCCAGATAAGTCTCCCTGTTCCTTTCCCCAAAAGGGACGCCTTTTGCTTAAGCACAATTCTTTTGCACCTTCAAGTATTCTTATATTTTTACCCATAATTTTCTTTGAGTCCCTTTCGGTCTAATCTTTCGTCAAAAGCAAAGCAAACAAATGGCTGCAAAACTGGCTGCAGTTTCCCCTTAATATCGAGCACAATTTAGGGCATATACGGCATTGACGAAGGCACGAACCCGTCTATGATCTCATTTGAAAAGGAGAACAAATTGTCTCAAAAAGACTGAAAAGGTTGCCTAAGCAAGACCTCTTCATGAGAAAAGTTGACAAGCACTGCTGACACAAACCGGTACCAGGTGCAAGACAACTGAGTTTGATTTTTAAAGAAAAATTGCATTACCTCGGAGACCAAGGTAGCAATACCAAGGACGTCTCGGTATGAAACAGTTGGGGGAAACATTGGAAAGCCAAGGTCTCCAAAAAATGATACAGATCAGTCGATCATCTCGGTACCAAACTGACATAATCAGTTCTTCAACTGTGGAGAGGTCGTGATAGAGTATCTGAGAACCTCGGTACCATACTGGTAGAATCATTTCTTCAACTGTGGAGAGGCGTGAAGTCAAAACCACAATACCACTTTGAAAACTCATAAATTTTTCTTTGTTTGAAGCAGGAACAAAGCAGTGCAGAATGGCGATTCTTAAAGGACGAATATCACGAACGTAAGCTCCTTAAAATCTCCATTTTTATTTTATTTTTGGCATGCATCATTACTATTCATACCTCTTAGTTTAGTAGCTTAACTCCGGTAGAACCATTTCACCTAGGGGATCCAGCTCATAGTCCTGAGTAGAAGTACTCTTCGCTCAGGGTGTTTTACATAGCTTAACCCAGGTAGAACCATTTCGCCTAGAGGGATCCAGCTCATAGTCCCGAGTAGAAGTACTCTTCACTCAGGGTGTTTTACCTAGATTAACCCAGGTAGAACCATTTCACCTAGGGGGATCCAGCTCATAGTCCCGAGTAGAAAGTACTCTTCGCTCAGGGCGTTTTACCTAGCTTAACCCAGGTAGAACCATTTTACCTAGGGGGATCCAGCTCATAGTCCCGAATAGAAGTACTCTTCGCTCAGGGTGTTTTACCTAGCTTAACCCCGGTAGAACCATTTCCCCTAGGGGGATCCAGCTCATAGTCCCGAGTAGAAGTACTCTTCGCTCAGGGTGTTTTACCTAGCTTAACCCAGGTAGAACCATTTCCCCTAGGGGGATCCAGCTCATAGTCCCAAGTAGAAGTACTCTTCGCTCAGGGTGTTTTACCTATCTTAACTCAGGTAGAACCATTTCGCCTAGGGGGATCCAGCTCATAGTCCCGAGTAGAAGTACTCTTCGCTTAGGGTGTTTTACATATCTTAACCCAGGTAGAACCATTTCGCCTAGGGGGATCCAGCTCATAGTCCCGAGTAGAAGTACTCTTCGCTCAGGGTGTTTTACATAGCTTAACCCAGGTAGAACCATTTCACCTAGGGGGATCCAGCTCATAGTCCCGAGTAGAAGGACTCTTCGCTCAGGGTGTTTTACCTAGCTTAACCCAGGTAGAACCATTTCACCTAGGGGGATCCATCTCATAGTCCCGAGTAGAAGTACTCTTCGCTCATGGTGTTTTACCCAGCTTAACCCAGGTAGAACCATTTCACCTAGGGGGTCCAGCTCATAGTCCTGAATAGAAGTACTCTTCGCTCAAGGTGTTTTACATAGCTTAACCCAGGTAGAACCATTTCACCTAGGGGGATCCAGCTCATAGTCCCGAGTAGAAGTACTCTTCGCTCAGGGTGTTTTACCCAGCTTAACCCAGGTAGAACCATTTCACCTAGGGGGATCCAGCTCATAGTCCCAAGTAGAAGTACTCTTCGTTCAGGGTGTTTTACTTAGATTAACCCAGGTAGAACCATTTCACCTAGGGGGATCCAGCTCATAGTCCCGAGTAGAAGTACTCTTCGCTCAGGGTGTTTTACATAGCTTAACCCAGGTAGAACCATTTCACCTAGGGGGATCCAGCTCATAGTCCCGAGTAGAAGTACTCTTCGCTCAGGGTGTTTTACATAGCTTAACCCAGGTAGAAACGTTTCACCTAGGGGGATCCATCTCATAGTCCCGAGTAGAAGTACTCTTCGCTCAGGGTGTTTTACATAGCTTAACCCAGGTAGAAACGTTTCACCTAGGGGGATCCATCTCATAGTCCCGAGTAGAAGTACTCTTCGCTCAGGGTGTTTTACCTAGCTTAACCCAGGTAGAACCATTTCACATAGGGGGTCCAACTCATAGTCCTGAGTAGAAGTACTCTTTTGCTCAGGGTGTTTTACATAGCTTAACCCAGGTAGAACCATTTCACCTAGGGGGATCCAGCTCATAGTCCCAAGTAGAAGTACTCGTCGTTCAGGGTGTTTTACTTAGATTAACCCAGGTAGAACCATTTCACCTAGGGGATCCAGCTCATGGTTCCGGGTAGAAGCACTCTTCGCTCAGTTCATTTTACATAGCCTAACCCAAGACGAACCATTTCGCCTATAGGAATTCAACGCTTTATCAGTAACACAGGGTACCAACCCCTAGTTACATTTCCTTCCAGTAACACAGGGTACCAACCCTTGGTTACATTCTTCTTCAGTGATACAGGGTACCAACCCCTAGTTACATTTCCTTCCAGTAACACAGGGTACCAACCCTTGGTTACATTCTTCTTCAGTGATACAGGGTACCAACCCCTGGTTACATTTTCTCTCCAGTAATACAGGGTGTCAACCCCTGGTTACAGTCATTGCCGGTAATCCAGGGTTCCAACCCCTAGTTACATCCATTTCCTGGTAATACAGGGTACCAACCCTTGGTTACACTCCTTTCCAGTAATACAGGGGACCAACCCCTGGTTACATCCATTTCCAGTAATACAGGGCACCAACCCCTAGTTACATTCCTCTCCAGTAATACAGGGTGCCAACCCCTGGTTACGTTTTCTTTTCAGTAATACAGGGTTCCAACCCCTGGTTTTCAATCCTCTTGGTAACGTAGGGTACACAATCCCTCGTTACAAAATTTTATCTCTTTTAGCTAGTTTATTCTACTGCTTCTGTGTGCCTTTCAATAAATTAGATAGTTTATAACTTTCTCTGATAACTCACAAAATTTTCCTTGTTCAAACTGGGACAGAAAAATTTTGTTCGTTTTGTTCGTCTTTGATGGCTTTTCAGGCCCCGCCGTAGAGCGCATGTGACGGTTAAAAGCTTGCGGTTTCAGTGTCTCATCAGAAGAAAGAATTCTTTCGACCATAAGATGGTTGGAGTTAGCATTGACAATGTGTCAGCAAACCAGCTTCTCAAGATTCATCTTCTCAAATTCTGATCCAGAAAGCAAGCAATCGAGATTGAATCATAATCTTTTCTTCAAAGAGCATCAAGATCCAATCTAAGGTCGACACAAGCGAGCAAGTCAAAAATCAAGATTTGACTCCAGAAGACACATAGATAGGAATTTTGTAACTCTTAGCTTGCAGCAATATGTAGTTCTCTTCTTCTTTTGATGCAATAAGCAAGCAACAGTAACAACAACAACAACAACAACAACAACAACAACAGCAACAGTCTTAACTCCAGTGTCCGGTAGTCCCAGCTACCAATTTTTTTCCCAAAACTACACTGATCTGATTCCTTTATGGCTAAGGATATGTAGGCAACCTCGGTGGTGCTCCAAACACCACAAAAATTTCACTCCTCGCTCATCTCAACCTCCTCTCCATGAATCCGAACCCCAAATCCCCATAACCCCTCTCAATCTCCGTAAATCTAAGCCTAACCGGAACCCTAGCCGCCGCTCACCACTCCAAACTCCAAAACTTTTACACCAACGGCCTCCTCCACTCTCTTTTCTCCATTCCAAACCTCAAAACATTCAAACCCACTAAAAACAACACCACCAACACTGCCGCCACTCCGCTGCCTCCTCACTGTCGCCGCTAAGCCTCCGTCCAGCATAGACATGATCCCTTAGTCTCTCTTTCTCTATGACAAAATGCCGGACTCAGATTGTTAGCCAGAGTTTGTATTATTCGGCGTTTGTCATCGAGAAAGAGAGGCGTGGAGGTCGATTCGCCATTGAGTTGTTTGTACTACTGTTTTGAAGCCCTGGCGTTTAGGTAAAATCCTAATCCCTTGTTCATCCGTTTTGGTTTATTCTTTATTGACTGATTTTCAGATTTTTAGTTTGGTTTAAGTTCTTTTCTCAATTAATTAGTGATTAGTCGTCTTATGTTGATTTTTTTTAAAAATTATGTTGTTTGTTTATTTGTATTGTTTATTCGTATTGTTTGTTTAATCGTGTTGAAATTCTGTGATTAGTCGTCTTATGTTTGGTTGTTGGTTTTTATAACTTATGTTCTTTCCCTATTTGTGTTTAGGTTTAGTTTACTTCAAGTTTGCAATTAATTGTTAATCCGTGATTGTTAGTTCGTGTTAGCTTCATTGACAATCATCGATGATTAGTCGTTATTGCATACTTTTCGAATCACATATTAGTTAGTGGTTTGCTCAGTCATTATGTTTTGTTTAGTAAATCAGTTTTGTTAATCACTTGTCAAATCCGATTAACTATTTGTAATTGACGAAGCTCTCTGATTTTCTGGTTTCGCGATTAATTTTGGTGTTGTGCCCCATTTTAAAATCTGTTAAGTGATCGTTAGGTCATTTTCTCGTTTTTGATTTCTTGTTTCAGTCAACTCGATAGTTGTTTCATTATCAACATGTGTTCTACGTTGCCTTAGTTGTTAAGTTCCAATTTCATGTTTATTATCTCTAGTTTGTCTATGTTTAAGCTAATTAGTTTAAGGCCTTAACTACATGTTTTGTTTGTTTGTGGTCAATAGTTTCTTTGTTAATTTAATGGTTCAAGTCTAGTTATCTGATTTTGCACTTTCTAGTTTGGGGCAATAGTTTAGTTTGGTGTTGGTTTGTGAGGGTAGTAGAAGATACTTGAGTGTAGGACCTTCATTTGGTTGTTTTTACTGTTTGAGGACTGTTTTGGAGTACAATGCTCCAAAATTCTGTCCACAATTGGTAAGAAAAGTTGTTCATTGAACAAAAATCTGGTTTTGGACAGATTTTTGGTCAAAAATCTATCATTTTTGGACAGATTTTTGGCCAAACAAATCTGTCCCAAAGGTCCTTTGTTCTCCTATATAAAGAGGAGGTCTTTTCCACACTACACACATCTTGAACTCTAAAAAACACACATCTTCACACACTCCATAACACTTACACACATCTTTTAGAGTGGGAAAAACACACAAAATTTGGGAGAAAGAATCAGCAGATGAACATCCCTAAGTAAGCTGAAAACGGAGTCTGTGGGTTTTTTTCTTCCTTTTCTAAGTCGTTGAACTTATAGCTTGATTTTCTGGGTCATTTCGGGTTCAAAAGACTGTTGTTTGTTTGTTGTTTCCACTGCTGGAAGTTTGCTAGTTTGCTGTTGTTCTTCGAGAGTTCCATCTCTATTGTAGTTTGGTTTTCAGCCATTCAGGTAACTTTTAATCTAGTGTAATACAGATTTTCAATGTCTATGAACCTGTTTCTGTTATTTGAACATGCTTGACGAGACCTGACGAGACCTGAATGCTTGACGAGACCTGAATGAAGAAGAAATAAATGCTTAAATGCCTCATGTATGTCCCAAGTGTGTAGAATCTGGGCTAAGTAATTAAAAATTTTATCTTCCTTTACAGATTAGCTGAAACAGTATCTCGCCGGTCTACTCTTTATTTTAAGAAGTGTGTATCGCGGGTTCCTGGGCTCTCAAGTATGATTTTATTTAACAATTGTTGGGAACCTATACTGTTGGTTCAAAGTAGAGGCGATATATTTTCAAATAGGAGGTTATGTAGTAACAAAAGTAGCCTTTTTTTTGTTACAACTAAAATGTAGAAGCATTTTTATATTTATCCTAGCAACATACTTTTCCATGAGTAATTTCTTTCTTTTACATTGTATATTAGATTACATTTTTAGATGTCATGGGTTGTTTTCCTGCTTTATGCCTTTGGTAAAATCTAAGTACTTATGGACTTGTTTTTGGGTTTCTGATAATAATGTCAAGTAGTTTTTTTTTAATTATCAAAAGAAAAAAAAATTGTTTAGAGTAAAGGATTAAGGGATATAAGCATGGTTTGATAGTTGCCCTGTGTATGTTGTAAACTTAGCTCAAATTGTTTAAAATTATGGTTAGGATCTAATGTTAATCTAGAGAAGTATGAGCTTTGAACTTGAAAATTTATATAGGGGCCCAGAGGATTTCATTCAATCAACTAAACCCAAAACTGGTCCCTATTATTTTAATAACAACAAGTCCATTTCTTTTAAAATAATCCCTGCATGCCCATTTTCTTACATACCTGCTGGACCAACAATTTCAGGCTTCCCAAATTTTAAATACTTGACTTTTCAAAAGGTTAATTTTTCTTTTAACAAATAATCTTATAATTTAATTCCCCCTTGATAATTAACTTAACTGCTAGGCAACTAATATGTGCGCTTCGACTTTTCAATTCACGGACTCGCTTGCGTAGCGTGATATTTTAACTAACTAAATAATCTAATACCATATTAATTAGTCTTAGTTAATTTTAATTTATATAATCCCCATAATCGCGGATTCGCTTGCGTAGCGCGATACTAACTTTAATAAGTTTCAAAAAAATTAATTTTTCTCAAAGCACAAATAAAGTAATTTTTCCGAAAGTAATAGCTCGCTAATAATCATTTGATTGCGGATTCGCTTGCGTAGCGCTGTCATAAAAAAAAATTAATAAAATTCATCTCAGTCACACATTCGCTTGTGTAGTGTGGTTACGACATCTTATTAATCAAAATTTTCTTTAATTTTTCTAATAATCAAGATTTAAAGGCGGATAAGTAAGCATAGAAACTAATAAAGCACAGTTTATTCAGAATTAATTCAAGCCAAGTTTAAGTCAATAAAGCGACCGTGCTAGAACCACGGGACTCGGGGAATGCCTTACACCTTCTCCCCGGTCAATAGAATTCCTTATCCAGACATTATTTTCGCAGACCAATAATAAAAGAGTCAAATCTTCCTTAAATAGGGATTCAAACAAAAAGTGACTTGGAACACCCAAAAATCAATTTTAAGTGGCGGCTCTGAGCAATAAAATAATCCCTATTTCAAAATTGTCACTTTTGGAAAAACTCTTCAACCCACAACAATCCAACAATACATATATTTCGGGGGTTGAAAAAAGGGGTGGGACATATGTTAGCTACAACAAATAGACAATCTTTTTACCCTTTTACATACAAAAAATATACAATCTTTTTACTAGAAGTAAAGAGTTTCTACTTGAGACTAAAATTGATCTTTGCCCTTATTTTTCGGCCGCCTTTTAAGGCCTAAGAGGTAAGAGAGGTGAGGTAATGGGTTGGGCCAGGCCAGCCATGGTGTGGAAATGGCACCACCTAGCCACATATTACAATCTTAAATGGTAATATTAGTCAATTCGCTCAAAGTTCAGGATATCGTATTTTAAGTTTGAACCTCAAAATTCAAATTTTGTGATGTCTGTCTTAAAGTTGGAAATTTGTGTCCAAAACCTTGAATCTTAAGTCTTGGATATCAAATTAGCAACTAAAGTTTGGGACATTAAACCCTAAATTTCAATTTAACAGCTCAACAAACTAGGATATAAAAATTCAAGATATTTATTCTTGAAATTTAGTTGAATTGACTAATTTTTAAATACATTATAAATTGTAACTATATTTTCAATAGCAAGCTTAAAAGTGCATACTTATGCACTTCGCCCAGCCAGGGTGGGAGCTCTCGTGTTTGAAATTTGTGCAAATATTGGCATTTGCGCAATTGGAGGCCATTATTTAAATTTTGTACCTGTTAGTTTAATGAGTTAAATTTGTCTGCCAAAAATGAATAATTCGCTCAATTGCCTTTTCAGGCAAAAGTTTCATCACTAGATTAACACGGAGAAACTTGAAATAATGACATCAGAAATTGAAATTAAATGCCATGCTATGCAAATTATCGTGTTCGATTTTGTTTTCGGCATTGTATTCAATGGGATAATCAATGAAACATTTCCTTGATTTTTGAAGCATTTTGGGCCAATGTCATTATTACTAGGAATTAAAGAGCTCATTTTATCTTTATAATGCCATATGCTAGGCTTATATAAAAGGAAATTTACACTCCTATAGTAAAGGTATACACTAGGGGTATATAAATGAAACCGACAAATCGCGCCAACTCGATAATCTGAGTCAAACCGAGAGAAAAAACCTGACTATGGTTTAGCTTGATTTGGTTTGGTGTTAGAAAAAAAAACTCGACTATATTTGGTTTGGTTTGGTTTTAACTAAAAAAAGTCAAACCGAACCAAACCAACCCGACATTATATGTATAGAAGTTTTAAATATATTTAATGCATAAAAATATTTATGATAGTGTGTAGGTTATAAATATTTCTTAAGCTTTTTCATAACTTTATCTTTTAACGTATTATTTCAAGCTTGGACTTATAGTTTTTGGATGCTCCAATAAGTTTATAGTACATTAATGTTGGTAACTCAAATAAATCTTAAACCAAAATCAAATAAATACTAATACTAATTAAAGACATTCAATTCGATTGTACTATGAATGAAAATAGTGTTGGATATCTATTTTTTAGTTTTTCCATTGTTTAGATAAAATGTATAACTTATTTTTCTTTTAGTGGTTAGTCATGTAAATAATAGTACTCATTAGTCATAATTTTAAATTATGTTTGTTTATATTATGGCTTATTAATAATATTTATTTTACGATTTTATTATTGAATATGTTAGTACAATGCCATGACTCATCTCATATTTATGTTATTTTATTGAAAACACCTTATATAGTTCTGTCTTACTAGGATTAAAGAAATATGCGGAGCACATATTTTACATTTTGTGCTATGAAGTCTTTATGAAAAAAACCGAAAAAATCCGAAAAAACCGGAAAACCCGAAAAAACCCGAGAAAAACCGAGATTAAAAAACTCGACTTTTATTGGTTTTGTTTGGTATTTAGTTTTAATAACCCGATACAGTTGGTTTGGTTTGGTAATCAGAAAATCTGATCCAACCCGACCTATGTACACCCCTAGTATACACTATATTTATTTTAAATCAAAATTATTTTTAAATATTATTTTCTATAACTATCTTTTATATTTCATAGCAAAATAAGTATTTATGGTATACACTACTAAGGGTGGCAAAATGGTTAAAAGAAAACAGTTAACCACCCATATTATCCACTAAAAATGGGTTGGATAATGAACTATTTAAAAACGGGTCAAATATGGATAAGAACCATATTATCAATTTAGAAAATGGATAATCAATGAGTAACCAATGGATAGTGAGCCTAACTTTTACATTTGTAAAGCCTCAAATTGGGGGTTCCTCAAGTTAGGGAGACTAAAAATTCTCCCAAAAGTGATCATATGCAACAAGTCATGGATAATATGGTTACCCATATTATCCGTCCGTTAACCTTTTTTTATCCGTATTAAATATGGGTCGGGTCGGGTAATTTATCTATTTTTTAATTACCTATTTTCGACCTTGAAACCATATCCGACCCGACCCGCTTGCCACTACTATATACTACCATGCATGAAATACGCTATTTATTTTTTTTCTTTCTCGTTCTTTCAGTTAACACGCGATTCTCTCTCAAAATCTATGCAAAAAATTTCTTCTCTCTCTTTGTGCTCTCTCCGAGCAAAATGCATGCTTCTAAGCGTGAATTCTCTAACCAAATCCTCTAGGATTACTGCAATTGAAAATACTTCTACAGATTCAGTCAATCTACAGTGTGTACTCTAACATAATCTTTAGATGGATGGTAGGGAAGAAGTTCTTAAAACGACGAATCATAATTTCTACATAAAAATGAGTTAGAATTGTCGGCGTCATCATCCACTATTGGCTCATCCAGATTTTTGTTCGTCTCCATTTTTAGTTTTAATACAATGTATACAATATTTTGCTTGGCTGGAAAACGTCATCTCCGGCGAACTCTCTTCTTTGCTAATTTGTCACATACAATGATACAAATATATTGTATTTATACAAATACACTCAAAATACATTATATTTTTGTATCAATATATTGTTTTTCGCATGTATTTATGCATTCCGGAGGTCTGTATTTTTTAATACAACAGAATATCACCGTATTTTATAGTTTTTTATTGTTTGAATACAGTCGAATTAAATACGGTGAATTAAATACAATGTATAATAGTGAATATATGTGAATTAAATACAATGTATACAGTCGATTTGAATAGAACAGTATACACCCTATTTTCTTGATTTTTGTTGTTTGAATACAAGTGAATTCAATATAGTGAAATTGAATACAATTCAATATTGCGCTTTCCGTTATTAAACATTGTAATCATTACTATTTTTTAGGCGGATTACCTCACTGTATTTATAAATACATTCGAGCGAATACATATTATACATTTGTAATCCATGTCTTTTACCTTAGTGTATTTTTAAATACAGTCACGAGAATACATAGTATACATCACAATAGCAGTAAAATTTATGTAGAATTAATCTTGTTGAGTTAAATTAGGACATACACGCTAATTGATCCTCTTTTCCATTTTTAAAGAGTTGGAGTCACTTATTTTTTAGGTGAATTTCACTATTGTACTCGTGAATACAGTAGCACGAATACAGCGAATACAGTCGCGTGCAGCTAGACTCCATTTTTGCTACTGTATTCATGAATACAATAGCGCAACTACATCAAATACACTCGCATAACAATTGAATAGTAGCTATAGAAAATAATTATGTACATAATATCACTAAATTATAGCGATTTCTGAAAATTCCTCTATCGAAAATGACATTTGACACTGCCATAAATTGGCATATTAGCACACATCCCCTTGATCTTGGAATCGTTTAATCACATAAGTTGAATCGACAAGTAATTCGTAAACTATCATAGATATTCTTAATAGGCGTTTGGAGGTAAAAATTATATTTTTTGAATAAAGTAATATTTAGAGTTAAATTAAAAAATAATATTTAAAATTTAACATTATATTTGGATATGCATTTCACTTAAAAAATATTACAGTTTTATAAGTGGGAAAAAAGTTTTTCTGTAAAGTTTGAAAAAGTGGTATTGAAAAACTCATTTTAAAAAAATAATAAATTTTTTTTTGGGCAAACGAGGCCTTAGTTTTGTTGTAGGCTTGCTTATTTTGCTTCTAAATGTCCAGTAAAACAATATAGGACATTTTAATATTCAATTTTTACGGAAACTAAGTTCTATCACCTTGTACAGAGGTGACAATTGACATGTTCAAAGCTCAACTCTGGCATGAGATCAGTGCTTTCATTGCTAAGGCCATCTGTTATATTAATAATAGCGGGCGGGAACAACAGTAGTGTATCTGACAATACAGTGGAAGAATTATTGAACTCACCACCGAAATAATTTTCCAAAGTCGAACTTTGAATCATCAGGAAACAAAGTTTAATTTACAAACTAAAAGCTTTGCTTCTTTTGTGTATGTGTTTTTTATGTTGGGAGAAGAAGATAAAGTTTTTTTTCCACACTTGATCGTTCTTCTGTTGAACAAATATATAGAAGAGGAATAGAGGAAAAAACTACCATGAAAACCACCACTCCACGTTCTCACGTTTCTCAAGAAAATAACGTGCGGTGGTTTTTCAGAAGTTAATAAAACTTACGTTAGTAACCTCCTTAGGTTTAATCTCTTTTAAAACGGGTCGGGTCAGTCCACATGGGCGACCCACGACCCAAACCTTATATCCAACATCTCCCACTTCGCACAGGTGTACTAGATCCAAACTAGTAACTACCACGAAAACAACACACATAATTCATACCGGCAAATAGTTCGTGCGACCTGCGAGCATTAAGAGCCATTATATTCATAAATCCTTTAAGGTTGTTTAACAGCTCTGTGTAGAAATCCATTCACATGTGGAAGGGATTTACTACTAACATGAGGATCTTATTACTCGCAATACCCCAGACATCACCTGCTACTCCAGTAGCTAGTTATTTAATCCCTCATTCTCGAAAGAGGTGAACTCGCGTTCATATTTAACTTTGTATCCACAATTACACCAAATACCCTCATGATAAGTGTAATGGTCGACCTATGAATACAAGTTAAATTACAACAAAAAATGTTTATTTGTCTTCCCTTTCTACTCGAATCTTTCTATTCCAAATCAACTGCTTTCCTAGACATGCACTGCTTTGCCGAATCACTCATGGCTATTAGTAACATGCTAAAGTAGCAACACCGGTTGGTACTTCAAGAAACTGTAAAAGTTTAAAGGATATTCCAATAAAAGTTAATGTAACTTCTTTGGGATCTCACACAATGAAGAAGCAGGGACTTATTCTTCCATTATCCCATTGGTCGATAGCACACGTGGTATGAAACACGTGTTACGGTGTTCTCACCTTATATTGGCGCGTGTGTCTTATTCTTTCAATCATTCAACACCGTACAAATCTTGGTCTAGACACCTTCAAGTGTCTAACCCGAATTTCTCAATTCAATAATCCTCAAACCATCTTCTCAGAGAAACTCGCATCTGGTTTACAAAACAAGTCATAATCGAATAGTGAAATTCGTAAGTTGTCAAGAATGACCTCTTCAAGTAAATATAACCTTGAATTATCCAAGGTTCTATTAGGTCTCATCTCTTCACGATTCTTAACGTAAACGGCAATTGCTCGTGTGTGAGATCCAATGTCGCGACTTGTTCGACACACTTTATCATCAAAACTTTCATCACATGCATACGAGATATAGCAAAAATTCAAGAGTCAAATATTGATGAGCATAATATAATACTAAATTCATTTTACAATACATAAATATGTTCATATCCTTCGCAAACCTAGAGTCATAACATGTTTGTCAAACAGGTCACTAGATATCGCCTTTGTAAAAGGATCAGCTATCATGCTTCGCGTAGGAATGTACTGTAAATTTATCTCTCCATTTGCTACCATGTCTCTTACAAATTTATACTTGATGTCAATGTGTTTGGTCTTGTTGTGATACTTAGGATCTTTTGTATATGCAATAGCCGCTTGAATATCACAATATAGAGTCATGGGACCCTGAGAGTTCTTTGTAATATTCAAAGGCTCAAAGAATCTCTTCAACCAAACAGCTTCTTGTACTGCAGACGCACAAGCCACGAACTCAGCTTCTATTGTTGAAAAGGTTGTGCAGGTTTGTTTCTTACTTTTCCATGATATAGCACCACATTTAAGTAAGAAGGCATAACCGGATGTTGATTTTCTATCATTCCGATCACCATCCCAATCAGCATTTATATATGCTCTCAAGTATAAATCATTTTCACTATAACATAGTGAATAATCTACAGTTCCCTTCAGGTATCTGAAAATTCTCTTCACAGCTTTCCAATGATCTCTTCCAGGATTGGATTGATACATGCTAATTAGACCTACGGCATAACAAATGTCTGGGCGAGTACACATCATAGCGTCCATAAAGCTCCCGACAACACTTGAATATGGAACTTGAGACATGTCTTCCTTTTCATTTTCAGTCTTGGGACACATTTCAAGGCTTAAAGTTTCACCTCTTGCTATAGGAGTATCCATGGATTTGCAACTATTCATGAGAAAATGCTCCAAGATTTCCTTTATATAAGTTTCTTGAGATATACTCAATAACTTTTTGGAATGATCTCTTTGGATCTTAACTCCAAAGATATAGTCTGCCTCGCCCATATCTTTCATGTCAAAAGACTTTGAAAGCCATGACTTGACAGTTTTCAAATACTCCAAATTGTTTCCGGCTAATAAAATATCGTCCACATAAAGAGAAAGGATTACAAACATCCCATTGGACTTCTTCACATAAATGCAATGGTCTTCATTGATCATGGTGAAATCATATGAGATCACCTCCTTGTGAAATCTCAAATATCATTGCCTTGAAGATTGCTTCAGACCATAAATAGATCTTTTCAGTTTACGGACCTTCTTTTCTTGGCCTTTAACGATGAAGCCTACAGGTTGTTCCATGTAAATTTCTTCATTCAGTTCTCCATTGAGAAAAGCTGTCTTCACGTCCATTTGATGTAATTCCAAATCCAAACGTGCAACAATGGCCAAAAGTAAGCGAATTGAGGTAAACTTCACAACTGGTGAAAATGTTTCCTCATAATCTATACCGGCTTCTTGAGTAAAGCCTTTTGCCACCAATCGTGCCTTGTATCTTTCTATTGTCCCATACGTTTTGTGTTTGACTTTGAGAACCCATTTGTTCCCAATGGCTCTACGCCCAGGCGGAAGGTCAACTAGATCCCGGACTTTGTTGGTTTTCATGGACTTTAATTCTTCTCCTTTTGTCTAATTGATTCTCAACTTCATTCAAATATTTCTAAAGCATTCAAGTGCTTCAGATTGATGAGAAATCAAATAGACATAACCAAAGCGCGTGAAATCATCAATGAACGTAATGAAATATAAAACACCAAACCTAGCCCTCACATTCATTGGACCACAGATATCAGAATGAATTAATTGCAATGGAAAATCGGCTCTTTTAGGCTTTCCAAATGGTTTACGTATAATCTTTCCGGAAAGACAATTTTCACAAGTTGGCATTTCAATTTTAGAGAAAGAACCCAAATGTCCTTCCTTAGCCAATCTATTCATTCGATCCTGCCCTATGTGACCTAATCTTGCATGCCATGTAATAACATCAACATCATTGTTACTATAATAGCATGCCATAACACAACGGTCAACATAATAGTTATACGTAGAAGGATTACAATCTAACACAATAAAACCATCATAACGATGTTCAAAACCATAAAAAACATTGTCTTGAGTAATTCTAAGACAACTGCGACTAAAGTTCAAATTGAAATCTAAATCTAAAAGAACAGACACAGAGACTAAGTTTCGTCGAATCTCTAGAATATAAAGGACATCATGCAACATCAAAGATCGGCCACCACGCATGTCCATTCTGCAAGTGCCTATCCCTTTGACTTCAAGCTTTGCATTATTTCCCACAAATACATGATTTAATCCAGGTGAAACTCGACGAAACTCTATGAATGCTTCTCTATCACGACTCACATGGTCGGTGGCCCCTGAGTCTACAATCCAATAAGATTCAGTTAGTAAAACAGTGCTAGAAACGTATATAGCACTAAGAGGTGCATTTTTAAATGCTACAGTTTTCGGCTCAGTGCACTCACGAGCAAAATGCCCTGGGACTTGGCAATTGTAGCATTTCATCTTGTTCTTGTCTTTCTTCTTATAGAACCTTTTTCCTTTCTTGAAATGTGGCTTGTTTCTTTTCTTGGAGGATCCTTCTCCGGTCCCCTTACCATTTCCGTCATTTTTCCAGTTTCTCTTGCGCTTGAAGCTTGATCTGTTTGTACCACTTGATTCTGCCACAAAGGCATTAGGTACAGCTTTATCAGCACCAAGCCGTTCGTTTTCAAGCGCCGCATGACGGGCAACACCAACAAAAGTTTTGATGCTATCATTGTGGGTCAAGTTAACTTTCAGATGTTCTCAATTATTGGGAAGAGACCGAATCACTGCCTGAACCTGCTGCTCGTCAGAGAGAACATGGCCAACACCTTTGAGTTGAGCAATCATATTTGACATCACTGTTAGATGTTGTTTGACACTGTGATCATGACACTTTTTGTACTTGTCAAACTTGATTGTCAACTGTCGAAGGCGAGTCACAGTTGTACCCCCATATGCCTCTCTTAAATGTGCCCATATGGCTTGAGCAGTAGGAAATTGCTCACATTCATGGATGAGATTATCAGTAACAGAACTTACAATAATTCCACGTGTAGTGGAATCTTTCTTCTTCCAAATATTGTAAGTTTCCAGATCCCTCATGTGTTGGGCAGTGTTACCCTCCTCTGGGTGACTCATAGCATGGTTAATACTTTCAAGAGCATCTTTCTCTTCGAGTACATACCACATCTTACGACTCCAGATGTCGTAATTTTCACCATTCAATTTGTCACCCTTGTTCAAGTCAGCAATGATACTTTTCGATGCCATGTCTGATATTAGAGACAATATTACAAGTTTAACTCATCAATATATACTTCAGTTAATTTATGCATGTGATTACACACTCAAGTAAATTAATTATAATATTAATTCTACATTTAGTATAGAATCGAACGGCCACTACGTTTCCATTCATCATCTATATCTAAACATTTTTAATCAATATTAAAATTATTTCTTAGTGTGTGCCTTAGTTCAAGTCTCAATCTATTAAAAAGAAATATGATAAGCAATGTATGTAACTGGTGAGACAAGTAACATTAATTTAAATTTCATTAAAATAAAACACATAATAACAATTTACATGTCTGCTAGGACATACATGTACCAATCGAAAACTAACTCTTGCACATACACACTAAAAGGTGCACTTGGCCAAATATCATGATAAATCTCAGTTAAAATTTCACCCCAAGGCTCTCGAAGAGAGTCCGCTAAAATAGCTAATGCTTCCCAATCAGTAATTTTTACATAATTAGCCAATTCAGCTCTTTTTAACTGAAAAAGGTGTACATGTTCAGGAATGGAAACATCCGGGCCCATTTTGAATTCCTTAAACTCCCTAAATTTCTTTTCTCTTTCCCTTCGTTCAGCCCTTCGATCCCTTAACTCATTTTGTCTCGCTCTTGGGACATTCCTGATGACTTCAGGCTCCGAGTCTGAATCATTATAGAAATAAGTCCTACTACGACGTACCCTTCTGTGTTGTCCCCTTCCTTGACTTCGAGAACTCCCACTTGGAGTAATTCGAACTTGTCCTTGTTCAGCCATATCTGAAATAGGACCAAGGAAACAATAAGAATGACTACAACCATTCAATATGACAACATATATCACAATTATTTGTAGAAGGATATTAATTGAGGGATTTAAGACTAAACCCTTCTTTTATATATATATATATATATATATATATATATATATATATATATATATACTAAGAAGGCAGTAAAATTATTAAGATCTTCAAAATTTCAAAGTTTCTATCCTTCAAAGTTTAAACAAATTGTCGAAATATACAAAGTACTTCACTTTAGAACATTATTATTAAATGTTTGAATACCAACTATTAAACTTACATATATTTTCAACAGTAAAAATAAACGCACAGCAGATTCTTTCACCAGAAAATGCTAACTGGTCTCTTTTAGTCATGACACCAATCACTAAAATTTGTAAAGGCTTCTAACTGTCAAACCTTTCTATACATATAGGTTCCACCTTCTTCTCTTTTTGACTAATGAACTAAACTTTTTTAGTTTAATCAAAAAAAGAAGAAAAAACTTCTGCTATTTGCTTACGGACAATTAATGAATGTCCTTTTTTTTACAGAAATGTTAGCTTTTTGCCTTTCTGTACCCCAAAAAAAAAAGGAGAATGTGCAACTTTAAAAGTAGTGGAAATATTATGCAGAATTTCTTAAGTCATAATATTGTGAAACCCAATTTCAAGTTAGAAAGAGACTTGTCCATAATCAAAGCAATATAAATTACTACAGTATCGAATACATTATTAAATATAGTAACAGACTAATTATGAGGTGTATCTAATCAGTTTCACAGGCCGTTAACTTGGAACTCTCTGTGAACAACATTGACATTGATTATAAATCAATAGTATATTCATCTCAATAGAACATACTTTAAATGCTTTTTATACCAATTTTAGAACATCACTCTGTCAGATAAAATACCAGCAAACTGTCAAACACTATTATGGACAGCAAATAAGATTGCATCCCCTTAAAAAAAATGACAGAGCAATTGACTTTGGGGAAACAAGATTTCAGAGAGTACCAAAAAAAATTCAGATTGGCTTTCACGCCAAAAAAAAAAGAAATAGGAATTCTGTCAACAGAACACCACACAACCTGGCTCTGATACCATTGTTATATTAATAATAGCGGGGCGAAAATAACAGTAGCGTACCTGACAACACAACGGAAGAATTGTTAAACTCACCACCGAAATAATTTCCCAAAGTCGAACTTTGAATCACCAGGAAATAAAGTTTAATTCACAAACTAAAAGCCTTCATTTTTTTTTGTGTGTGTTTTTTATGTTGGGAGAAGAAGATAAAAAAAAATTTCCACACTTGATCGTTCTTCTGTAGGAGGAATAGAGGAAAAAACTACCCATGAAAACTACCACTCCAGGTTCTCACGTTTCTCAAGAAAATAACGTGCGGTGATTTTTCAGAAGTTAATAAAATTTACATTAGTAACCTCCTTAGGTTTAATCTCTTTTAAAACGGGTCGGATCAGTCCACATGGGCGACCCACGACCCAAACCTTATATCCAACACCATCTCCAATACCTTGCCTCAGTTTTTTCAATAAATTTTAAAATAGTGTAAAATTACTCTAATCATTGTTTTATTTTTTACTCTAAAACAGAATATCTTTGTAACATCCCATGCTTTAGACAGATATTCACATCGGTAAAACACAAAAGAGATGTTGGGTATATAAGTTAACAAGGCTTAGACCCTAGTGACGTATTTTAAACCTGTGAGGGCGAGGCTCAGAGCGGACAATATCACTAGCGGGTTGGGATGTTATAGATGGTATCAGAGTCACTGTTGTGTCAGCCTTGCCGATGGTGGGTCAGAGTTCAACTGAGGCAAACCTCAGTGCTGAATCTAGGCAAATCACATCCGGTGAGGCAAACCTCAACGAGGACGCTGAGTCCATAAGAGGGGGTGTATGTAATACCCCAGGCTCTAGACAATACTCACAATGGCAAAACACAAGAGGGATGCTTGGTATATAAATTAACATGCATTAGACCCCAGTGACGCGTTTTATACCCGTGAAGGCCTAGGCCCAAAGCGGATACTATCACTAGCAGGCTGGGCTGTTACACTTTAATTTATATTCTTCTTTCTCTTCAATATTATATTACTATCTTTTATTTAAATTTTATTTTCTTATTTCTATTAAATAAATTCTATCTTTTTTACATATTCATCACATATAATTTATATTCATTTCTTATATAACCGTTTAATATAAAATTATTTTATACCATAAATTTAAATAATATAATTTATAAGCAAATATTATATATTATATATATTAATGGATAATTCAAATAAAAGTGAAATCATTGAGATACAAGATAATTAAATACATATTACATTGTAGTAATATTCATATTAAATACTATATAAATATTCAACTTCCACCTCTAGTATGTTCCCATAAATGATCTATTAATGTATTACAAAGTGCAAAATGAGCATCTTTGTACCTTTTTAGATGATTATATAGCTTTTGTACAATTATAACTTATAATAAAATTAACCTTTCTATTTTACATAAAATTAATAAATACGTGAAAATCAATTTATCAAAATTATACGCCAAAGTTAAGATGTAAAATTAATATTATAAAGATATTATATAAACATAATTAGGTATATATAAAGAGATAAATTAAATGAGTTAAATAATAAAAATAATAACAAAGTAAAAGGGAATAGTAATGGAGAAGATGACTAGTGTCACTCCAAATTTGGAGTGACACTATTCATCTCCCATTTTGCTGCAAAAAATACAGTAGCGTTGGAGATCAATTACTTCAAAAATCACATCCGTTAAGCCATCCCCAACCCTTGCCTCCATTTTCTCCTCCAAAATGGAATAACTCCAAACTGAAGTGAAGTTACTCCAACCATTATTCCATTTTTTACTCCAAAAAGAATATTCCATTTTATATTCCTATTTCTATTCAATATTATATTATTATTTTTTATTTAAATTTCACTTTTCTATTTCTATTAAAGAAATTCTATATATATTTTTTATTTTTTACATATTCATCACATATATTTAATATAAAATTATTTTATACCAAAAGGTTTTAAACAATATAATTTGTAAGAAAATATTATAGATTATATATATATATATATATATATTAACATATAATTCAAATAAAAGTGAAATCATTGAGATACAAGATAATTAAATACATATTACATTATGGTAAAATTTAGATTAAAGATTACATAAATATTCAACTTCCACCTCTAGTATACTCCCATAAATGATCTAATAATGTATTACGAAGTGCAAAATGAATATTTTTATCCTTAATTTTTTTGTGTCGAACTAAAAATTGCTCAAATTGGTGATTTTCAATTTTCATGTATTTTTAGTTTTAATGTATTTTCAATTTTAGCAACATCTAATATTTTATAATCGCACCTTTCAATTTTAACAACATCTAATAATTTATATTTTCACCATTCATTTTTTGAGATGATTATATATATTTTTTATAATTATAACTTATAATAAATTAAGTTACAATTTTACATAAAAATAACAAATGTACAAAAATTAATTTTGTTAAACTTATACACTAAAGTTAAGATGTAAAATTAATAATATAATGATATTACATAAACATAATTAGGTATATAAAAGAGATAAAGTACAAGAGTTAAATAATAAAAATAATAATAAAGTCAGGATGAATAGTAATAGAAGAAATGAACAGTATGACTCCAAACACTATCCATCCCTTAAGGCAAGAAAGAGGGCATATTAGAGCCACATTTTGACAAAAAAAACTCAATTATAAAGAAATAAGAAAGGGTTGGAGATGCCTTTATAGCAAATGCAGTAGTAGTCGTTCGAGATGCCCAAGTCTAAGTGCATAGGCTACTTCATTAGTAGTACGCTTCCATAATTTAGTTGGTACGACGTAAAACAAACTCTACCTGCCCTCGTGCTCAGATGCCTACTCGTAATACATTCAAAATCACGGGCAGGCACACATTTCCAAAAGTATCGTTGCAACCCAAAGCAGATTTGGACCCTTACCACTACACCCAATCACACGACCTTTCTTCACGTTCACACTTACTCCCTCCGTTTCAAAAAAAAATTTGGCATTATTTTCGTATTGGTATGCTTAGCTAAGATTTTATATTTCCAATAGTAAGATGTATTTATAGCCGCACAAGTGATATGAAAAATTTTAGATCACAAATTTTAAAAATTTTACAGTCAAGTTTGTGCCAAGTCAAATTAAGACAATCTTTTTGATGTAGTAGAACGGATGTGATTCCTCCGCTTCTAAGATTTTAAATTTAAAGTCTTGAAATAACCATTTTAGAAATCGCTTTATGTTAATAGGGCTAGTATGATATTGTTTTGTCTAGCACTGCTAGCGGTTTATGTTGTGTGTCACACTTTTATATAATATTTGTGTTACTATTTTTTCATTTATTTGATGTCTCTCACGTTGCTTATATTAATTTTCTAGTTTCTGTTGTCACGGATCTATTGTCTATGAGTTGAGGGTCTCTCAGAAAAATTCTCTACCCCTTGGGATAGGAGTAAAGTCTGTGTACGCTCTACCCTTCCCAAACTCCACTGATGAAATTTTACTGAATCGTCGTCGTCGCTTTATGCTAATAGGCTCTATGCGATGAATTTGTTAGTCGAGTTAATGAGCTCGAAAACTAAATGGTTAAAGCCAATCACAAAACAATGAAAGAATTAGGGAATTGCTTCATTTTAAGCCTTACCCACATTTCCTTCTTCTTCCCATGCTTTCACCTCAACAACCTGTCACCTAACCACCACTAACTCTCCCCCACACCAGTCATGTCTTTACCTAACATATCTTGTTTTCATACCCTCCTGAGAGGATGGCCAACTAGCCTTTCTTTTTTAAAAAAAAATATTATAATTACCCAATGACAATTGATTCGCAAATAAAATTACGTTGGAATTATTATACGGATGGTGATTTTAAGATAATAATTCTTAGATTATATATAGTACTAATAATTATGATTTCTTGGGTTTATTGTATTAAAAAAGGAATATGCAATATAAAACTAAAAGATGTGTTTGGTTTTAAGTCAAGATAAACTTTGGTTTCAAATTTTAAATTAAAATGACTTTCTTTGAGAAGCTAAAAATGGTTTTGATTACTTGTTTAGTTAAGTCACAGAGATTATAATCCGCCTTTCGACATAATCCGCCTTCTTCGCTCAGTAGCCAAATTTGATTGAGTTCAACAAGTTTCCGAGTTTGTAATAAAAGTTAAAGAAGACTTTGATCTACTTGCCGACTCAATTTACTCCTTTTTCATTCAATCCTAACTCTTGCGTTCGTCCTCTTCAATATACATTTTTGTACTTCCCAGAACGATACACAGTATAATATTTACACGCTAGACACCATGCATTTCCTTGCTAAAGAACATAGAATTTATTGAAGCAAAAGTACTATTTTAAACGAGTGGTGGCAAAACAACAACCCAGTAAGTAGTGTGTACGCAGAAAAGAGACAGGCAAAACAATTAGGAATATCTCAAAAATTGAGTTCCACGACACTGATTTCGCCATTAGATAGAAAAACAAGGCCATACGAAAATGCCAACGCTGATTCACCAATGCACTCATTATTGTCACCGAACAAATCTGCCAAGTTGTAATACTATGTTTAGTCGGCATATGCAAATGAGTGAATTGAAAGAATAGTTCCATGAGAAAAAACAACTTGTAAGCACCAAAAGTAGGTTATAGCAAGCATCGAGGTCTTTCATACAGTCCAAATATAAAGAACTTCAAAATTAACAATCTTTAGTAGTTAATTAACCTAATTACCCTATGTACTGCTCTATTACCAAAATACCTATTGAGCGCACATCCATGGCTTAAGCATGCTTTGTCTGTGGATCATCCTTCTTCCACCACCAGACAATCCTAAAAGAACAAGGAAACAGCGATTAAACCAGTTAATATTTCAAATAGCTTCTGTACACAATAAAGAGCCTTTCTTGAGGCAACACAATAGCAAAGTTCACTCACATGAAGCCTTATTTACAAAAACTAGGCAAGGAAGGCATGCTGACTTAAAAGACACCTCCCATTAGAGAAGGAACATCATCAAAGGACCATAAGTCCATAGCATTTTCACCATCCTGAGTTGCATTTGAGTTGAGGAAAGTATCAACTGATGCATCCCAATTTCCCTCCAGATATGGGATCTGAAGGAACTTCATCTGGGATTCAAAAGCTGAAAGCTCTTCAGATAGCTTGTTCGCGGTATTTCCATCATCAGCTACTGGATTAATGGGGCTTGATTTCAGTTTTTTTGTTGGACTGGCATCATCTTCAACAAGTTGAGATTCATTGCTTTCAATAGCAGCTGACAGAACGGATGATATCTCCGGAGTCCTAGCACATGGCTCTCCCCAACCAAAATCAGAGCAGTCAAAAGAGTTACTTCCTACATCAGAGTTGAAGTAGATATCAGTACCAGCTGAAGGGGCAAATGAGCCGAATCCAGCATCTCCAGAAACACTTCTCCCATCCTCATATCCATACTGCTTTGTCATGGGTTTCTCTTCAAGAAATCCCAAAGAATCATAACAGCCATCCTCCATGTTGTTCATGATAGTTGAGTCGGGCTGAACCGAGTCCAGGCTCTCCTTAGGAAGGACCTTCTGAGGATTCACCTTAACAGTACGTCTTGAGGCAGGCACTGGAGCTTCATCGGGAAAGTTTACCTTAGCTTTATTGCCTCTGATCCTCCTAGCCTCAACATCATAAGCTCTGGCAGCTTCTTCTGCAGTATTAAAAGTTCCCAGCCAGACCCGAACCCCTTTTCTTGGGTCACGTATTTCAGCTGCCCACTTACCCCAAGGTCGCTGTCTGATCCCCCTATACTGATTCTTCCTCTTTCTCTTTGAGGATCTATTAGCATCCTTGTCCGAATCAACCGTTTTCACAGATTTGGAGCCTTCAACTAATAAAATGAATCAAGTATTTTAGTCATACATCATTGCCACCATAAGTTGCAATGATCAAATCCATCAAAATAGCAAGGTATAGATAACCATAAAGCATAAGAAGCCTAATTACAAAGAAAACACACAGAACATGTTCCGTGATATCAGTGGTGCTAGATTACTACAGGCAACAGCTTACACAAAAATACACTAATTTTCTTCCCAAATCTCTTTACGTGTCATGGTTAACAACCACAGAACTGACCTAGATCTAAGCTTATTACCTGATAAAGTCCTGTTCTTTTAGTTCTTTCTATAAGCATAATGAAGTAAATTCTCTGGAGGTACAGAGCTCGTAATCAAGAGATCCTGCTCCCAAAAGTAACTCTATAGCAATCAAATTGGACCTAAACAGGAGATTTTGACCCAAATAAACAACACACAGATAAAAATATTGATTTTTTATAACCACTTTTTGGCGTAAAAGTCTTCTATTCATCAAGTTTTCCAGCCAAATTCAATACGATGATGTAGATTCTGATCCATTAAAGTTGATAAGACATAATAAACGAAAAAAAAGGCATGATTGATTTTCTGTTCTGGTGCCAACGAGTCCTAAAATAAGAAGGTGCTATCAAAGCTTCTCGAGAAATGAATGTATATCCAAATATCTATCTTTGTTTTTGACCTAACCAGGATTCATTGTTTTAGTTAATCAAGTAAAAATTAAAAACAATCATCTTGACTCCTACCTCTTTTTACATGCCGCGCAATTTTTCCTAACTGCAAAAAAGTTACCTCCTTTTGTCTACTTGCATAAACTCAAATCTAATAAAACAATAACTTCACTAGCATAGACAAAATCTCAATCCATGCCAAAAATAACTACAGTAGTCGAAATCAATCAATTAAATGAACTATTTAATATTCCCTTCCCGCAGCAGATCACAAACGTAGAAAACAAGGTTTTGAAAAAAAAAAATACCAGTAGAGTTTTTCGAAGCAGAGAAGGCAAATGGCTTGACATCGACTTCAACATCCTCATCATCGGAGAAATCTTTGAAGTCCTGAAAATCAGCCTCGAAGTCATCGTCAAGGTCAACTACTTGGGATCTCAACGGCTTGGAGTGATAATTGTTAGGATTTTTTTGCTTCTTACTCAGATCGGACCGGCCCCATAGCAACTCGGCGGTGAGCCGGCGAGAAGTCCGGTTCGGGGCTATGTAATCGGAGATTATAGCACCACCACACATGCTTTTTGTTTTCTCTCAGCAGAAAAGTTTTTTGCAGAAATCAGTTTTGTTTTTGACGGAGTAAACTTTTGACGGAAAATGTACTAGAAAGCTCTTGGCTGCGCCTCCAAGAAATGCCAGCTCTTATTTATAAAGGGGCAAGCGCAAGGCAGAGAGCTGGCCTTTGGTTTTACCTTGATGACCCTTACAGAGGCAGTAAATACCCAAATTACCCTTCACTCAGAGGGTTAATAATGTCATTACAAATATTTTAAGTGCCTCTTATTTTACCTTTTATTTAAGGTGTATCATGTATGTAAAGATCGAAATTTTTTTCATCAATTATACATTTTCTTTTGTTTGATTATCTTTTGCGGAACGATTTTATTGTTAATAATTTCGAATTGTGATAAAATATTTTCCTCAAATAAAGTATTTATTTATCAAAAGGAGAGAAATATTTCAGTGCTTGACTACTTGTACATTGTCGTCTATCTTTAATTATTGAAAAATATTATCGAGAACTATGAACATACCTTGCTATATTATTGTAAAAATTCCGTACATAAGAAATTCTTCTTGTAATTTAATACTAATTATTTTTTTCCAGAAAACAGTCTTTTACTGAAAAATATTACACGAAAAAAACTATCTACAAGTAGTGTTATTCTTCATATCAAGTGCACGTAACATTCTTCCGAATTAATCAAGCGGTCACATATTTGAATTGAATCTTATAGCATGTGTAGCCAAGTTTATTTTTGGGTCAAAAGCGTTTTTTCCGGCCAAAAGTATTTTTGGCAAAAAAATTGAGGTGTTTGGTCAAACTTTTAAAAAGAAAAAAATATTTTTGAAAAAAGCAGAAGCAACTTTTGAGAAGCAAAAAAGAAGTATTTTCTCTCCGTGAAATTAAGCCATGCATATAAGAATTGAAGGGAAGAAGAAAGAAGAGAAAAGGAAATTATGTTATTCATCTTATGAAAGAATGAGTTTATACTCAGTTATATACAAGTTTCTCACTTCTCACACATGTACATCACGTGTTCCTAACTAATTTTTTGACAGCTTTTAACAGCTCACTAATTGCTCTTAACAGTTTCTCACTCTAACTGCTCTGTTGCTTCTCACTCTGCATCTTCCATTACTCCCCCTCAAGCTGGAGGGTGAAAGACATCGAGTACCCCTAGCTTGGACAGAAGGAAATGATGTTGGCTGACTCCCAAACCTTTAGTTAGGAGGTCAGCAATCTGAGACTGCGTAGCAACATACTTGGTTTCAATTAGCCATTCTTTCACTTTTTCTCGGACAAAATGACAATCAATGTTTATATGTTTGGTGCGCTCATGAAACGTGGTCTTTACTGCAATTTAGATAGTTGCATTGCTATCATAATGAATTTGGATTGATCTGGAGATAGGTACACCTAAGTCTTGTAGCAAACCAACTAACCACACAATTTCTGCCACACTAGCTGCCATGCTGCGCTATTCAGTTTCGCTAAGCTTCGATTAACTGTGTGTTATTTCTTCGACTTGCATGAGATCAGGGAATCACCTAGCTTAATGACATATCCTGTGACTGAGGGCCTAGTATTAGGACAAGCAGCCCAATCAGAGTCGCAATAGGCTGTTAATTGAGTGCCTCAGGTATGGCTTAGAAGAACCTTTAAACAGGACTACCTTGATTTACCTCACCACCCTCAATGATGCTTCCCAATGTGACTTCTTTGACTGCTGCATGAATTGACTGAGTAGCTGAACTTTGAAACAAATGTCTAGGCGTGTGATGCTAAGATAAATCGGCTTCCCAATCAATTTTTGATAACTACATATGTCTTCAAGCAAAGGATCATCAGTGTCACCGGTCAATTTGTCAAATTCAATAATGGTTAGTCTGTATTGGCTTCAAGTGGTGTTGTGGCTGGCTTTGCACTACTGAGTCCAACATCAAAAATTAGCTCTAAGGCATATTTTCTCTGATTGATAAGTATCCATTGCTTTGATATCAACACTTCAATTCTCAATAAATACTTGAGTTCTCCAAGATACTTGAGTTATCATACGTAGGTTTTCTGTATGGACCCAAAAAAGACTATTTGATCTACTTTTGCTATTAGGAAACTTGTGTCTGCTGCTTTGCCAAATGACAAATTTCACAACATTCTAATAGTTCAGCATCTACTTTATTTTTGACATCTGCAATGTGTTGCATTGTTCCAATAAAAAGATGCCCCAGTCTCCAATGCCATAACTTTCTACCATTGTCCTCCTTATGAATTGTTGCTCCTACTATAGGTTTTATTGCTTCTCGTTGTATATACAATCCTTCCTTTTCCTTACCAATTCCCAGAACCTTCTCATTGAAGAGTCATGGGAACACATAGAAATCAAGGAAAAACAAAAGCCACACAAGAAACTTGTTTGGTTATCTTAGACACTAGAAGAAGATTAAACTTGAAATCTGGGACATGTAAAACATTCTCAAACTTATAGCTTCCTAAAATAACTACATCTCATATACTTGTGACCTCTGCTCTACCACCAGTAGGTACTTTAACTCTACTGCTATTTTGATCTTTCAGTGTTCTAAAAGTAGTCAGCAACTCCTTATATGGTGTAATATAATGTGATGCCTCTGTATCTATTATCCATTCACAAGTAAAATTGTTGGATAACAGTGATGTCCCGCCATGTTACCTGTTATGTTATCTGCACTGTCACTTGATATTGGCTTATTCAGCATATTTAGAATCTGCTTGTATTGTTGTTCAGTGAAGAAATGACATGTGCCTTTGATGAATTCATGTTTTCTCCTGCTACTGTAGAATTAGCAAAAGGTCTGAATCCACCAGATTGTGTGTTCTTCTTCTTACTCTTAAAATCATGTGGGTAGCCAACAATTTTATAACAGTTTTCCTTTAAGTGTCATTTGTATCCACAATGCTCGCAGATTACACTAGGCATCTTGGGCTTAAAACTTTGGTGTGTTCTTCCTGCTAACATTGTTAGTGGGTCCTTGTTCATATCTACTACACCTAGGAATCTTTGGCTTTCCTCCCGAGACACTGTTGCATAGGCTTCATTTACTGATACTATAGGTCTCCTTGCTAGTAGATTACTTCTTAGATTACTATAGGACTCATTAAGTCCCATAAGGAACTACAGCAACCTCTGTGATCTTAAATGCATAACATAAGACAAAGACTCTTCACAATCATAAGAAGGAAGTGGAGCTAAAACATCTAATTCATCCCAAAAATCCTTCATCTTAGAGTAATATGAAGTGACAGAATTAGTACCTTGCCTTAAAGTAGCAATTTCAGTCAACGAACGAAATATCCTAGTCAAATTTGATCTATCAAATCGCTCTTCAAACTCACTCCATACCTTCTTAGCATTAGACGCATACGATACTGGCCATCAATTCAGTCGCGACTGTGCTTCCTATCCATGACAGAACAATAGCGTTGCACTTCTCCCACAGCTCTGCTAATTCTCCTCTATACATGCTTTTGACACAGGTTCCATCCACAAAAACTAATTTTCCTTTTTCTCGAAGAGCCAATTTCATCACTCTACTCCACAACGCGTAATTATCTGGTCATGTGAGTTTGAGCGGAATTAAGACTACTCCAGGTGCATCTCCAACTTGAAGATACAAAGGATGATTGTGGTCAAGTGAAGTAACCTCATTTCCTGCCATTTTTACAAAAAATTGAGCTTCATGTTTTGTGTGACTCACGAAATTACACAATGCCATGTTTCATGTTCTTCTATGAATCTCGAAATTACACAGGGCATGAATTGTCGTCAAGCTACCCGCTCTAATACCATGTGAAATTAAGTCATGCAGATGAGAATTGAATCTAATTTCTTAGGGAAGAAGAAAGAAGAGAAAGGGAAATTGTGTTATTCATCTTATGAAGGAATGAGCTAATACTTAGTTATATACAAGTCTCTCGTTTCTCACATGTGCACATCACGTGTTCCTAACTAATTTTGTAACTAATTTCTTAACAGCTTTTAACAGCTCACCAATTGCTCTTAACAACTTCCACTTTAACTGCTCTGTCACTTCTCACTCTACATCTTCCATTACTCTCACAAAAGTACTTTTTTGAGAAAAATACACTTAGAAGCAATTTTCAAAAGCTTGGTCAAACACTAATTACTGCTCAAAAGTATTTTTCTAATTAATTAGTCAAGCACAAACTGTTTTTCACCAAAATTACTTTTTTTAAATGTGCTTTTGATAAAAGCAATTCTCAAAATAAGCTGATTTTAGAAGGTTGGCCAAACAGGCTATTAATGTAACTGAATTATACTTCTCACGATAAAAATGCCTACCATCCTACCGTAGATTTACAAGAGCAAACTCAAAGTTTATAACATTAGCAGCAAATCGAGTAGAATATTAAACTTCAATAGAGTAGATTAAGAAACATGAGGTTTTTTAAAATAAAACTAAAAAGACTGTGATGTTTCAGGTTCAATTTCTATGAAAATAAAAAAATTAACCTGTTTTATTCTCATATGTCCATATTTTGTCGTACATAATTACTCAGTATCATTGCTAATATAATATAATAAGTATTCCATGAAATTGACTTAGATACACACAAATAACATATTCGAATACTACAATTCTAAGCAAAAAAAAAAAAATTACTAAAACATTAAAGTTGGTGGGGTGATTTCCTGAGGGTAAAGTGTCATTACAGCAATAGAATGTTCTTGAATAGCCAAAGCGTTCAACAATTGGTACACGAAACATGAAAACAGGGATCGTGTTCGCCACAAAACTTGATTAAGACTTTTCTACCGTGGTAGGTTAAAACTAGAATTTTATTCTTTAGCATACCAACTTGTGGAGTAGATACATAGAATATAACCAAATTTGACTGAACATTTAATTTTCTATGAATTACCTAAACTTATTCAAAGCCTTTACCGTTTCTGAACATGGCTTATGGACTTAGAGCTAAATATGGTGTGAATTTTGAAAAGGATTGCCATTTCAAGCATGGACGGCGGATTTCTAAAAAAAATTGTGGCATTTATGCCGTGAGTAATCGTGAAGGCAAGGCCCACAACAACCCCTATTTCCTCTCACCATACTCTCAAATTAACTTTTTGGAGTAATTGCGTGAAAAATGATGGATTAAGATGTTTGTTTTACTTGGGTAAATTGGAATCTTGTATTTGATTATTTCCACTTGTTAGTAATGCTATTATGCTATTATGCTATGAAGCACGTGTGGCGATGTATTAATACGGGTTTTTTTATTCCCCTCTCATTTGATTCGTTTGATCTCCTTTGTCGGAGCTATTTCTCCTTTGGCGATTCGAACCTATAATAACTCTGGGATCAAGGGCGGATATAATATATTAGTAATGGGTTCAGTTGAATTTATCACTTTCGACACAAAATAAAAATTTGTGTAAAAATTCTTAAAATTGCAACATAACACTAAAAATATAATGGGTTCAATGCTGAAAATTTTAAAGGTTGAACCCACAAAGTATAAATTCTGAATCTGTCTCTGCTTGATATGATAGATGGGGGGTGCTGACCATCTGAGCAAACGTTCTTGTCAATATGTGAGACTTTTAACACGTGTATGTACGTGCAATGTACGATAGAAGGAGGTAGCTTCTGCGGAAGAAGCAAAAGGGAAGATGGAGAATGATACTAGTTGGAAGAACGCGCAAAAGTAGCTTTGGACCTTGGGGTAGAAAATATTGGTGGCATTGGCATTAAAATTTAAGATTTAATCTCAAGTTATATTTATTTTAATTTTAAGTAAAAAATAACACCTTGTAACGACCCGACCAGTCGTTCTGTGTTTTAGGACCCCTGTGCCCCCAAATGAGACTTCCCGTAGTTGCTTTTACTGATTTATGACTTGCGGGGACGGGTGGTTCGAAGTTTGGAGGAGTTTGGAGTAGTATAGGAACACTTAGTTCCTTAAGGTTGGCCTTAGAGGCAAAGTTTGACTTCAGTCAACATTTTCAGTAACCGACCCCGGAATCTAGATTCGAAGATTTTGGTAGGTTCGTATGATGATTTCGGACTTGAGCGTGTGTTCGGAACGGGTTTTGGATGACCCGGGAGCGTTTCGGCGCCAAATGGTGAAATAAGAATGTCCTTAAAGTTCAAATTGAGGTTTGGGATGTGTTTTTGTGTTATCGAGGTCCGAACGGAATTCCGAAATCGGGAATAGTTCCGTTATGTCATTTATGAATTGCTTGCAAATTTTGGTGTCATTCTGAGTAGTATAGATAGGTTCGACGCATTGTTAGCGAATTCAAAGAACTTGAAGTTCTTAAGTTTGATCCAATAGGTTTTGAGGTGTGATTTTAGATTTAGCGTTGTTTCGGACGTTCCGAAGGCTCGAGCGAGTCCGTATTATGATTTAGGACTTGTTGGTATATTTGGACGGGATCTCGGGTGGGCCCAGATGCCATTCGAGCATCAAGCGAGGCAAAAACCAGCCTAAAATGACTGCTGGTGCACCAGTCTGGTGCGACCGCACCTGCGGAAGTCCAGTCGTAGGTGCGAGACCTCTCTTGCGGTCCCAGTCTCGCAGGTGCGACTCCTGAGGGAGTTGCCAATTTCTGCAGGTGCGGGCCCCTTTCCGCAGAAGCGGAGCCGCAGGTGCGGACTTCCCATCGCAGGTGCGAAACCAGGCCCCTTTCCCCTTCTCCGCAGGTGCAAGCTTTTCTCGCAGATATTAGACCGTAGGTGCGGTCCTCGAGCCGCAGGTGCGAAAAGCCTGTAGGCAGTGCACTTCGTTTTAAACTCGGGACTTAGCCATTTTTGAACACTTTCTTCATTCTTGGGCGATTTTGAGAGCATGCAAGGAGGGTATTCGACCTAGCTACTGTAAGACAAGTAATTCCTACCATAAACTTAGCTTAATACTTGAATTCCTAGGTAGATTAACCCATTAAATTAGTGAAAATCATGGGTTTAGAGTAAAACGTAGGTTTTTGACAAAAATGGGAAATTACCAAGAAATGTGTTACGGAATCGTACAAAAACCATATAATAGTGATCCTTAGGCTATGGGTAAGTATTTCCTCCGAAAATTTTCGGAATCCGAGCATGTGAGCCTGGGGGTGTATTTTGGAATTTTGCAATTTAGGTTGAAATAATCATTTAAATAGGAAAATTTCGTGCTTTTGAGTATAGATTGAGTTATTTATGCAATATTTGACTAGTTTTGAGCCCTTGGGCGACAAATTTGGAGTTTCGGGCGCGTTTTTTACCCGGAAAGTAGGCTTGACATGAGGTAAGTCTCCTTTCTATCCTCGTAAGAGGGAATTGTCCCCATAGGTGAATATAAATAATTGTATGTCTTTAATTGTGGGGGACTACACACGCACGAAGTGACGAGAGTCCGTGCTAGCTACTATTATGTCGTGTCGGGGAGTTTAGGATTCACAAGCATGCTTTATGTGCCGCAACTATAATCTTAAATGCTAATTTAGGTTTCCTAATATCATTGAATTATTAAGTGAACATCTAGGAGGTTACATTCTGAAATTTATATTATTGAAACCTTCTCTATAAGTATAGTCTCTACTGAATTTTCTTGGTTTCCTGTTAATTATGTGTATATATACGGGAACCCGCATCGCATGTATGATTCGCGAGCAGGGTAACCCTACTATTATGTCGACCGTGTCGTATGTTCGATTCATGAGTGGTGTAACAGATGCATCTATGGTTCGAGCCGTTTGACCTTTCGGCAGTGCACATTTATTTTCGCGTTGCGTCAGCCGTACGTTCACGACATGTTATGTGTTTGTTAGATGTTGGGTGTTCTGTGATTATGTATCTGCTGAATACCATGAGAAATGAAAACTAGGTAAATTGTATGCTATAAAATTTGACACGTACAGGTAATTGTAAAGGATATTTGATGTTCCTGTCTTCATTATTATTCATAAATTGCCATTCCTGCTTAGCTTTACACTTAAAACATATTATTCTGAACCTAGTAAGTGTCACGTCGACCTCTCATCACTACTTTTTCGAGATTAGGTGGGATACTTACTGGGTACATATTGTTTATGTACTCATGCTACACTCTGTACTTAATTGTACAGGTTCTGAGGCAGGTGCATCTGGGTACTAGCCCGAGTTTTGTCCTTGATACATATACTGGTCTAGACTCCACAGTGAGCTGCTTCTCTTGGCGACTCCCAACAACACTTTGGAGCTATCCTTTTCACTATATCTGTCTATACTTACTTAGACTGTAGGACAAACTTCTTATTCTTTTGGTATTATTCTATTAGCTGCATGTAGACTTGTGACAGTAGTTCCTGGCACACACGCTAATAGACTTTATTTTGGAATGTAAATCGTAAATTACAATCTCATGATTTTCTGTTTGATATAAAATTTTCTAAGTTATCTGTTTCTACAAAATGTCTCAAAGACTAAGTTAAGCAAGTGTGGAAAAGTATTTTATTTTTTTGGTAAATTACACGGAATCCACTAGTATAAAATGGTTGGCTTGTCTGACTGCGGTGTTGGGCGCCATCGCGACCTGGGTTAGGATTTGGGTCGTGACAACATGGTATCAGAGCTTTAGGTTCACGTAGGTCTCACGAGTTACATGCAAACCCAATAGAGTTTTGCGGATCGGTACAGAGACATCTGTATTTATCTTCGGAAGGTTATAAGGTGTTAGGAAATCTCTCTTTATTCATCTTCTATCGTACAATTGATGGTATACTAAATCTCACTCTTTTGTTCTCTCACAGATGGTGAGGACGCGCGCAGCCGACGTTCCGGACCCGGGAGAGGCCGCTACCCTCGTCATTCGAGGCCGTGGCAGAGGCCGGGAGAGGGAACCGGCCCGAGGTAGGGGACGAGGACGTTCCAGGACCGTACCAGTTACACCCCCATTGGATCCAGTAGAGGATCCCATCATTGAGGAGTAGGGCGAGGTGCCCGCACCAGATCCTGCCCCTTTGGACTTTATGACAGCTCCAGGATTCCAGGAGGTCATGGGTCGTATGATGAGGTTCATAGACACCATGACACAGGCTGGTTTATTTCCAGCCGATCCGGCCACATCTCAGGAGGGAGGGGGAGCACAGAACCCTACTGTACAGGCCGTCGGACATGCAGCAGCAGTATATCAGACCCCGGGTACACTGCTCGTGGGCAGGTTTCAGCCAGTGGCAGCAGACTGCACCCTTTTTTCTTCGGAGGTTAGCGCCATGAGGATGCTCAGGACTTTATTGATAGGTTCAGGGACAGACTGCACAACATGAGGATACTGGAGTCCCATGGAGTTGATGATCACACTCAACTATGTCTAATAAAAGACTAAGCGGGCGTTGCAAATATAATCCGGGGTATTATGCCCAGAGTCGATCCCACCGGGAATTTACGTATCAAGCAAGCTGTTAGAATACTTAACTGTCACTTGATGNGCTCCGGGAGTGATTTTGTTCAAACAGCTACCTAAATATGCACTCTCTCTCAAGTAGATACATAATAAATAGGCATAGCTAATTGATGGCCATTCAATTAACTACAACAAGAACGTAGTTGAACAAATAGAGATTAATCAACCCATCGGAACTCTATTAATAACACAATAAGTTCATCCTCCAACGGGTTCTACCAAAACCCTAGATTAAAGAAGTTAGCTAAACATGTTCAAAAGAATCAACTCTAAAATAACTTGCATAATGAAACTACAAAGTAATGAAAATAATCTATACAAATTGATGTCTTGCCTTCCGTCTCTTCTAATCTCCCTTCGTATCCTCCTCTTCCAACATCTTCGTATTGTGTTTTTGGGGTCTATTTATATGCTTAGGACAAACCCTAAACGTGTAGGAGACTTCTATTCCAAGCGGGAAACACTTGAACTCGTCAAAACTCGGAATTGACCGAACTTGGGACCTGGCGTTTGGGCCCTAACGCCAGGCTAAGGCTGGCGTTTCAACTCTAACGCCTGGCTAACGCCAGGCTGGGTCAGGCATTTCAGCTCTAACGCCTGTCTAACGCCAGGCTGGGCCAGGCGTTTGGGCTCTGGCGCCCGGCTATAGCCCGGTGCACTCCTCCTCGCCTCTTGAGCGTACTTTCGATGTATTTGCATCCATTTAGTTCGGTTTCCATCTCCAATTCACCTACACATGAAATAGACTCTATTATGAACATAAAAAGTGTATTTTTATCATTAACGCACATGAAACGTAAGGCATATAACATGTTAAACCATGAATTCTAGCCTCGCATCAGTTGACTTCACTACTTTTCAACTAGAGGGCAGAGCCCACAGATGGTGGTTGTCCTACACTCTTGGCAGGCCGACATATTCTCCTCCCCTCACTTGGGAGCAGTTCACTCAGTTATTCCTGAACAGATATATTCCACCCTCTGAGAGGGAAGAGCTGCGGTATCATTTTGAGCAGTTGGAGCAGGGTCAGATGTCAGTGACTGACTACGAGGCTAGGTTTTCTGAGTTGTCTCGTCATGCACCCATGATACTTCCTACTGACGCAGAGAGAATGTGGAGATTTGTAGCCGAGTTACACTCATACATTAGGGTCAACATGGCCCGAGTGGAGATGGGGACTCCTTATCAGCTTGTGGTAGAGATTGCTCGCAGGATTGAGGGTTATCGGTCGAGAAACAGAGAGTAGGGGCAGCATGATAAGATAGCTAGATTTTATGGATATTTCAGAGGTGCCCCAGCCAGGGGCAGAGGTCAGTTGGGTAGGGTACCCCATATTCAGCACCCCCACCACCTCTTCGAGGTGCTCCCGCGAGGCCTTATTTCAGCGCTATGCTGGAGAGTTCTTATCGCCCACCAGCCATTCAAGGTTCCTCCGGCGGGTATTGAGGTCATCATGGGTCTTCCAGTCCTTATTTCAGTGCTATGCCAGAGAGTTCGTATCGTCCTCCACCCATTCAGGGTCCTACAGGGCAGCAGGCTATGTTGCTGAGAGGTTGTTATGAGTGTGGGGATCCAAGCCACATCAAGAGGACTTGTCCCAGGCTTTGAGGCAAGGCCATGCAGCAGAGTCATCAGCCTATGATTTCAGCACCGGCAGTTCGGCCACTTAGAGGTGGAGTACAGGTTGGTAGAGGTCGTCCTAGAGGTGGAGGCCAGGCATGGGGAGCCCAACCAGTTTCTTTCCATTTCGGTGGAGGCCAGTCGTCCGGCGCTCCAGCCAGATTCTATGTTATTCCGGCCAGATCAGATGCAGTGGCCTCAGACGCCGTGATCACAGGTATTATTTCAGTTTGTGGTAGAGATGCATCGGTGTTATTTGATCCAGGGTCCACTTATTTATATGTATCAGCCTTATTTACTCATTCCCTGGATATTCCTCGTGAGTCCTTGGGTTCCTGTTTATGTGTCCACTCCTGTGGGTGATTATGTGGTTGTGGACCGGATTTATCGGTCCTGTGTGGTTACATTCTGTAGGTTCGAGTCCAGAGAAGACCTCATGTTGCTTGATATGGTTGATTTTGAGGTTATCCTAGACGATTGGTTGTCTCCCTATCATGCCATTCTAGATTGCCATGCCAATACTGTTACTCTAGCCATGCCCGAGTTATCGAGATTGGAGTGGAGAGGTTCCTCAGTTAGTGCCGCTAGTCGGGTTATTTCCTTCCTTAAGGCTCGACATATGGTCAAGAAGGGTTGTTTGGCTTATCTTGCTTATGTGTGGGACACCACCGCCGAGTCTCCGATTATTGATTCAGTGCTAGTTGTCCGAAAGTTTGATGATGTATTCCGTTCAGACCTTCCAGGCATGTCATCAGATCGTGACATTAATTTTTGCATTGACTTAGCTCCAGGAACCCAGCCCATATCTATTCCCCCATACCGTATGGCTCTGGAGGAATTGAAGGAATTGAAGGAACAACTTGAGGAGTTGTTAGCTAAGGGGTTTATCAGACCGAGCGTATCGCCTTGGGGTGCTCCAGTGTTATTTGTGAAGAAGAAGGATGGGACTATGCGGATGTGTATTGACTACCGCCAGTTGAACAAGGGTCACCATCAAGAACAAGTACCCGTTGCCGCGTATTGATAATTTGTTTGACCAGTTGCAGGGTGCTCAGGTGTTTTCTAAGATTGACTTGAGATCAGGATACCATCAGCTGAAGATTCGGGACTCGGATGTTCCGAAGACTGCCTTTCATATGAGATATGGTCATTATGAGTTCCTGGTGATGTCCTTTGGCTTGACTAATTCCCCAACAACATTTATGGACTTGATGAACAGAGTGTTCAGGACTTATATTGATTATTTTGTCATTGTCTTCATTAATGACATTCTGATTTACTCACGTAGCCTGGGGGAGCACGAGCAGCATCTTAGAGTTGTGCTCCAGACCTTGCGAGAACATAAGTTGTATGCTAAGTTCTCCAAGTGCGAGTTTTGGTTGGATTCTGTGGCATTCTTGGGGCATGTGGTATCCGGAGAAGGTTTCAAGATTGATCCTAAGAATATTGAGGCAGTTCAGAGTTGTCTACGCCCTACTTCAGCTACAGAGATCAGGAGCTTCTTAGGTCTAGCGGGTTATTATTGCCGATTTGTGGAGGGTTTTTCATCCATTGCAAATCCTCTGACTAGACTTACCCAGAAGAATGCCCCATTTAGATGTTCCGACGAGCGTGAGGCGAGCTTTCAGAAGCTCAAGACAGCATTGACCTCATCACCAATTCTAGTGTTGCCTTCCGGCTTTGGGATGTATACGGTTTATTGTGACGCTTCACGCGTTGGTTTAGGTTGTGTGTTGATGCAGATGGGGTGAGTTATTGCATATGCTTCACGGCAGCTAAAAGTTCATGAGAAGAATTACCCTGTGCACGATCTGGAGTTGGCAGCGATTGTTCATGCTCTTAAGATTTGGAGGCATTACTTGTATACAGATCACTGCAGTCTGCAGCACTTGTTCAAGCAGAAGGATCTTAATTTGAGGTAGCATAGATGGCTTGAGTTGCTGAAGGATTATGACATCACCATTCTTTATCATCCGGGCAAAGCAAACGTGGTAGCGGATGCCTTAAGCAGGAAGGCGAAGAGTATGGGTAGTTTGGATTTCATTTTAGCAGAGGAGAGACCTCTAGCTTTGGACATTCAGTCCTTGGATAATCGCCTGGTGAGGTTGGACCTTTCCGAGCCCAGCCGGATTCTTGCATGTGTGATGGCCCAGTCTTCATTATTGGGGGAGATCAGGACTCGGCAGTGTGATGATCCGCACTTGGTGGCTCTCCGGGATATAGTAATACAGGGTGGTGCCAAGGAGGTTGCTATTGGCGAGGATGGTGTTCTGAGACTTCAGGGTCGTTTATGTGTCCTGATAATAGGCTAAAAGTGTATGGTTTGGCTTATGTTATACTCTAACTTAATGATGCTTTACTGTCTTAAGTATGTGAAATAAGGATAAAATGTGCTCTAATAGTGACTTGTGTGTTTCACAGGAGTGCAATACCGTAAGGAAAGCTTATGACGGTGATCCGGGCAAGAATTGAAGTAGAACAGACCATGAGGTACCTTTTGGATGAATTGAAAACTGAAGACTCAGGGATGAATGCGTAGACAGTGGAAAACCATACTAGCGCGGGCATTAGCGCGGCATTACCGCGCCCGCGCTAGTTCAGCTCTCATGAGGCAGTGAGAACCCTTTTAGTTCGGGCACTAGCACGACATTAGCACGCCCGCGCTAGTCCAGCGATCCAGAGGCAGACATAAACCCCACTAGTGCGGGTATAGCGCGGCCTTAGCGCGCCCGCGCTAGTCCAGACGCGTGAGGCATTATTTCAGGGGTAAATTTGGAAGTCCCAGGCCATTCTACATCAACTATATAAGGTCCAATTTGCCCAAGATAAGGAGAATCATGTTTTAGAGTTTAGAACACCAAAAAAAAAAAGCAAAGGCAAGAGGCAAGGATGCAATTGGGGCATCAATCCTTATTTTTTTATTTTGTTATTTTTCCATTGACTATGGATTCCTTTGTAGTTTTCATTTCTATTATGTGTAGCTAAATACTTTAATCTAAGGTTTTGGTGAAACCTGTTGGGGATGAACTCGTTGGCATGTTAATATAGTTTTGAGTTTGTTATTTATCTCTATTTGTTCAACTACGTTTTGATTGTTAGTTGAAGGGCCCTCAACTAGCGGTTCCTATTTATTATGTATCTGCTTGAGAGAGAGTGCATATTTAGGTAGTTGTTAAACAAAATTACTCCCGGAGTATAGACGAGAGTTATAACCGAGGGTTTAGAGGTTGGGTTAGAGATAATATACCTCGGGTGCAATATAAAGTGAGTTGTAACGTAAATATAGTTAGCGTAGCTCGAGAGAGTGCGACTACTAAATTATCATAAATTCTCGAGAGAGATTTATGATAGCTGGAGAGTTCATGATTGATAGAGACAACCAAGTCAAAGCTATAGGAATATACAACTAGGGAAAGTACAACCGGGGGAAACCATTGCCTTAGACCTTTATTCCAATTGTTTCAACTGCTGTTAGTTAATCTTAGTTTAGAAATTTCATTGATCTTAGTGGTAATTACAACATCGATTATTATTCATAAAGTTTGAGGAAGTTGATTAAGTGAGAGTTTAGTATTTTAACGGCTTTGTTGATACGTTAATTCCCTGTGGGATCGACTCTGGGCTTAATACCCCGGATTATATTTGAAAACGCCCGCTTAGTCTTTTATTAGACACAGTTGAGTGTGATCAAATTTTGGCGCCGTTGCCGGGGAATTGACGGTATTATCGAGATAGTGAATAAAAAATACAAAAAAATTCTCAATTTAAGTAAAGTTTCTTTGATTTCACTCATTTATTGAAATTCTAACGTTTGTTGAACCGGTGGTACAAGTGCATGCCTAGGAACTCTTCGAGAACTGGTGACGTTTTTGAAGCTTTACCAGACCCCGAAAAGGTTTTTAGGGCATTGAACAGAGCCAATCGGAGAAACAGACAACAGACAAACATTGAACCAATTGAACCGAATATGGCAGAACTGAACAACAGAGCTAACATTATTGATGAGGTTGAGGGTGATGGGCTGATCAACCCTGCAGCAAGAAATGCTGCGCCTCAGGCACCCATTGCACCTGAGGCGCCATTATACGACTGGGCGCAACCCATAACTGACAACTTGGCTACCGCGATTGTGGTCCCTCAGATTGAAGCAGAATCTTTTCAGATCACGAATAATATGCTGCATTTGTTACAGAATAAGGGACTATTTTCAGGGTCATATGCCGAGGACCCTCAGCAGCATTTGAAGAACTTCCTGTACATATGCAAAACCTAGCGACAACCGAATGTTACCCGGATGCTCTAAGACTGTTATTATTTCCGTTCTCGGTAACAGGTGTTGCTCAAACTTGGCTAAATTCCCTCCTCATAAATTCTATTGCTACATGGGAGGAATTGGTCAAGCAATTTCTGGGAAAATTTCATCCGCCCAACAAGATAGCACAACAGATAGACGAGATAATAAGTTTCAGACAAAGGCCCATGGAAACACTGCAAGAGACATGGGAGAGATTTAAAGGGATGCTGGTTATTTTTCCACACCATGGTATTCCTGAGAAAATGTTGGGGCAGAGATTCTACATGGGTTTAGCAGATAGTGTGAAAGCCAACGTTGATGCCACAGCAGGTGGATCTTACCTCAGCAAAACGTGGAGAGAGTGCCAAAGCTTACTTGACACAATGGCACAAAATTCAGGATGGACCACCATGGGTGCACCTATCACCCCAATTGTTCACTCGGTGCCATTAGGCCCATCTAATACTATGGCTGAGAACATGGCTACACTGATGAATCAGATGAGTATTCTCACGAAGAAGGTGGAGGAATCAGGCGTGAAGCAGCAGGTTCACATTGTAGATACTACCAATGGGGGATTGTGCACATCTTATGTAAGTCAACCTATGGGTAATCATTGGAATGCAGACTGCAATCAAGCTCCCTACCCTGAAGACATGAACTATGTGTCAAATTATGGAGGTCAGAGACAGGGAGGTCAGAACTGGGGTCAGCAGGTTCAGCCTTATAGACCACCCCATCTGTAGCACAACAACGGGAACATGGGTGCCATGAGACCTCAGTGTAACATGGAACCTTACCAACGATCTCAGGGATACAACAACCAGGCTCAACAACAAGCTTATAATCCCCCTCAACAACAACATGGGGGGAGACAAGAAGATGGGTTCTCCAGGTTAGAAACTATGATGCAACAGGTTATTGGGTCAACTGCCAAGATCAGTGAAAGAGTATATGCCCATGACTCAACCATTAAAAATATCGAGGTACAGTTGGGGTAGATTTCAAATGCAGTGAACAATCGTCCTCATGGAACTTTATATGCTAATACTCAGGTGAATCCAAGGGACCAGGGCCCAAAGCAGCTAATGGCAGTGAGTCTCCGCAATGGCAGAGACCTGGACCTAGAACAAGAGATGGTGCGTGAAAGTAGACAGACAGATACACTAGTGCAAGTGCCTATTGAAATTGATGACTCGACTCCTTTGACCAAGGTCACAGTGCAGCTAGTTGAAGGAGAATCCAGTAAGCAAAGTGAAGCTGAGAAAGAATTAGAGGAAATCACAGAGCCAGCAGTAGAGGTGGTGGTTGAAAAGGAAAAAGAACAGATAACAGGAAAGAAGAGATCGACAGCTCCATTCCCTCAAAGGCTGGCGAAATACCAGAAGGATGAGCAATATAAGAAGTTCTTGGACATGTTAAAGCAAATAAAGGTAAGTATTCCATTGATTGATGCGTTGAAGGAAATGTCTGGCTATGCTAAAATGATGAAGGACTTGATGTCCAGAAAATTTGACTTCTAAGATCTGGCTACTGTCACCCTTACCCAGACTTGTAATGTGGTGGTGACGCGTCCTATTGCTGAAAAGTTGTCTGACCCAGGGAGTTTTACAATTCCTTGTACCATTGGAAACTTTGCTTTCGCTAAAGATCTATGTGACTTGGGGGCCAGCATTAATCGGATGCCGCTGGCCATCTATAAAAGACTAGGGATTGGTAGAGCCAGGCCTACCTCCATGCTGTTGCAACTTACTGATAGGACGGTGAAGAGACCGTCGGGTATTCTGGACGATGTGTTAGTGCAAGTGGGAAAATTTGTGTTCCCTGCTGACTTTGTGATCCTAGACTGTCGGGTAGATGAGGAAATTCCCATAATCTTGGGAAGGCCATTCTTGGCCGCAGGCAGAGCCCTCAGCGATTGTGAGACTGGTGAGCTTAAGATGAGGCTCAATGATGAAAAAATCACGTTCAACATGCAGAAGTCTATGAGGCGACCAAGTGAGTTCGCCAATTGCTCTCTTATTGAAGCCGTGGACGTGATACTGTAAGAAGATGATGCGTCCTTGACTGTTGGGGACCATTTGACTGCATGTTTGATGAACTTAGATGATGTGAACGGTGAGGAACTAGCAGTATGGGTATTAGCACTGGAAGGAAAAGGGGCATGTTCGAGGGCTCTCGAAATTGAACCATTACACTTGGAAAAGAGAGAGAGTCCGCCAGCCAAGCCCTCAGTTGAAGAACCACCCAAGTTAGAGCTGAAGCCTTTACCAGCTGATCTCAGGTATGCGTTTCTTGGACCTAACTCTACATTACCTGTTATTATTTCATCTGGTTTGTTAGATGTGCAGGAACAACAGTTGTTACAGGTACTTTCAGAATGCAAGACTGCCATTGGTTAGACCACGACAGATATCAAAGGGATCAGCCCAGCCTATTGCATGCACAAGATTCTCCCGGAAGAGGGACAAAGACCTTCTATGGAACACCAAAGGCGCTTGAACCCAAATATGAAGGAAGTGGTGAAGAAGGAAATTATAAAGTGGTTAGATGCGGGAATCATTTTCCCCATCTCTGACAGCAGCTGGGTTAGCCTAGTACAGTGTGTACCAAAGAAGGGTGGTATGACGGTGGTAAATAATGATAAAAACGAGCTTATATCCACTAGAATCGTCACGAGTTGGAGAATATGCATGGACTACAGAAAGTTGAACCTTGCCACCTGCAAAGACCACTTCCCACTTCCCTTCATTGATCAGATGCTCGACCGGCTAGCAGGGAGGTCTCATTTTTGTTTCCTTGATGGGTAATCGGGGTATAACCAGATTTCTATTACCCCAGAGGATAGGGAAAAGACCTCCTTCACATGCCCTTATGGGGTGTTTTCAGGAGGATGCCATTTGGCCTCTGCAATGCACCTGCAACATTCCAACGGTGCATGATGGCCATTTTCACAGACATGGTGGAAGATATTATGGAGGTCTTCATGGACGATTTCTCAGTGGTGGGAAATTCATTTGATGACTGCCTAGAAAATTTAAACCGTGTATTGAAGAGGTGCATCGAGACGAACCTAGTGCTGAATTTGGAGAAGTGCCATTTCATGGTACAAGAAGGAATCGTCTTGGGACACTTGGTTTCGAGTAAAGGTATTCAGGTGGACATAGCCAAGGTAGACGTGATTGAAAAACTCCCACCACCCACGTCAGTCAAAGCTATTCGTAGCTTCCTGGGACACGCCGTATTCTACCGGCGATTCATCAAGGATTTCTCCAAAATTGCCAACCCCTTCTGTAAGTTGCTAGAAAAAGATTACCCATTTGTGTTTTCTGATGATTGCAGGGTGGCTTTTGAGGAGCTAAAGAAGCGGTTAGTCACAACATCGATTATAGTTGCCCCCGACTGGGAGCAACCGTTTGAACTCATGTGTGATGCTAGTGACTATGCTCTGGGAGTCGTGTTGGGTCAGTGCAGAGATAAGGTAATGCACCCAATTTACTACGCAAGTAGGACGTTGAGTGGAGCTCAGCTGAATTACACGGTAACAGAAAAAGAGAAATTGGCTGTCGTGTTTGCCTTTAACAAGTTCAGGTCTTACCTGATCGGGTCGAAGGTGATCGTGTACACTGATCATGCAGCCATTCGGTACTTAGTCAAGAAAAGAGAGTCTAAGCCGCGCCTATTCGTTGGGTGCTGCTTTTGCAAGAGTTTGACTTGGAGATTCGTGACCTTAAGGGAACGGAGAACCAAGTCGCTGATCATTTATCACGCCTTGAAGGTGCTGAAAAAGCACCTGAGTCTAAGGATATTCTGGAAACCTTTCCAGATGAGCAGCTGCTAGCCACAAGTGTGGGAGAGGTGCTATGGTACACAGATATTGCTAATTACCTGGCATGCGGCATCAACCCTTATGAGCTCTCCTCTGTGCAAAATAAATGATTTTATCGTGAGTGCCGAAACTACTATTAGGATGAACCGTATTTGTTCAGAATTTGTAACATGATCCGGATATGCGTCCCCGAGATAGAACAATTTTCAATTTTGCAGGCTTGTCACGCGTCACCTTATGGGGGACACTTTGGAGGAGTGCAAAGGTGTTAGAGGCCGATTTATACTGGCCAACAATTTTAAAGGATGCTCACCAGTGGGTAAAAGGATGCAACGCATGCCAAAGAACGGGAAACATATCCCGTCAACATGAGATGCCTATGAAACCAATTCAAGAAGTTGAGGTGTTCGATGTTTGGGGGATCGATTTCATGGGTCCCTTTGTCAGCTATTACGGTAATAAGTACATACTTGTTGCTGTAGATTACATGTCCAAATGGGTGGAAGCTGCAGCATTCCCCACCAATGATTCGAGAGTGGTGGTGGGGTTTTTGAAGNATGTGTTTGAGAAGTTGTTGGATAAATATGATGTGCGCCATAGGGTGGACACCCCGTATCACCCCCAAACTAGCGGAGGTTTCTAACCGAGAGATCAAGAGTGTGTTCATGAAAACTGTAAACGCCACAAGAACAGATTGGGCGAAAAATCTTGACGATGCACTCTGGGCCTATATGACCATATTCAAAACACCAATCGATATGTCCCCATACAAGTTGGTATTTGGGAAGGCCTGTCATCTGCCTGTGGAGCTAGAACATCGAGCTTGGTGGGCCCTAAAGCAATTGAACATGGACCCCGATGCTGCTGGGGAAAATAGACTGACAGAGCTACATGAGCTGGAGGAATTCAGATATCACGCTTTTGAAAGTACGAGGCTATACAATGAAAGAATGAAGCGGCTACATGACAAGCACATTGTGGACAGAAATTTCAAACTGGGAGACAAGGTATTATTGTACAATTCAAGGTTGAGACTGTTTCCTGGTAATCTTAAGTCTCGATGGTCTGGGCCGTTCAATGTTACCGGAGTGTTCCCGTCTGGGGCTGTGGAGATGACCAGTGAAAATGGCACTAACACCTTCAAGGTTAATGGCCAACGACTCAAACTGTATGTGGGAATGGATGACACAAAAGAGTTGTCTGAGGTGAATCTCGATGAACCACAAAGGTTGAGCGATCCGTAATTGCGCCTACTCTGCATCGTGCCGCGACATTAAATCAGGCACTTCATGGGAGGCAACCCATTGACTGTTGTACCCGTCGTGCCGCAACGTTAAATCAAGCGCTGGTTGGGAGACAACCCAACATTTATAGTGTTTATAGTGTAGATACTAACATGCACAGGTGTTCGAGAAAAGGGGCGGGCAAAATCCCCCAAGGATGAAGAAAACAAAGTAATATAGCTAGGGACGCCTGGACTAGCGTGCCCGCGCTAAGGCAGCGCTAGTCAGGTGTTACACTGCCCCAGCTTCAAATCCACTAGCGCGGCCGTGCTAAGCCCGCGATAGTGGGGTTTTACACTGCCCCACGACGCCTTCCACTAGAGCGCCCGCGCTACGACAACGCTAAGGCCGCGCTAGTGGACTCGAACCCAGGTAAGTTTTTTTGTTTAATTTTGTTATTTTCTCTTTCTTTCTTTTTTCTTTTACCCAAATAAGTTAAACCCCCACACAGCCGCCACCTGCCCTCCAAGAACCTGTCTGAGGTGAACATACCTCGAGGGTGCCTCATTTGGTGTTTCATGAACAATGCCCCATTCGACGTGGCCAGAGTTATACACGATGAAATGTTCCAACGTGTCAAGGTTCCACTGTATGGGTTATACTATCCGTCCCTGGTTACCCGGTTATGTCTTCAGGAAAATGTGCCTTATAACCTGGCTATAGACGATCAAGTCCCTTCAGTGCATCCATTCACGGTAGAGAGGGTCAAAATTGGCAAGGGACCGGTAGCACCGGAAGAGTTGGAGGGGGACAATTCTGATGATAGTAATGAGGAGGAGGAGGATGACGTGACGCCACACCAGGCTGATGACGAGGTGGAGATTGTGGGTGAGAAGACATCGCCACCACAGGTTGCGGAAGTTGCAGGCCCATCTAGGACCAGTCGGGGCCAGCGGTTAGACCGCTTAGAGCACGATGTATCTGGGTTGAGGACCTCGGTAGATGACTTGGGTACAAGAGTAGATGGGATGGCCACTCAGCAGAGAAGATCATAAAAGAAAATCAGTGGCTGGCTCCGTGCTTTGGGTCGGGCGTGCAAGGTCGACGCCGGCTCCGTCTCCGATCAGGATTGATCTGTCAGGGAAGTTCCCTCTCCATTACTATGTTTTGTTTGTCCATGAGGATACGTCCTCATTTTTAGTGTGGGGTGCGGGTGGATTCCCTGTATGTATGTTGTATGTTGTAGATATGTTAATTTAGTTATTTTGATTTGGCATGTTACAATTGTAGGTTAGTATTATTTTTGTAGTGATTTCTAGGTGTAAGTAATTATATTCTATCGTCTTGGCCTGACGATGGATCCCTGTGCCAGGAGTTCTTGAGGGTCCAAGGCGGTTACCAAAAAAGAAAAAAGAAAAAAGAAAAAAAGAAGATATTTGTAGAGAACTCTTCCCGACGACGGACATCTTAAGTAGTTTTCTTAAGGGAAGTTAGTCCAAAGAAAATACCAAAAAGATTTTTTATTTTTTTTATTTTATTTTCGTTTGTAGGTAGTGTAGTAACTCTCCCTTGGTTTTTATTTTGACCTCGGTTCTTTTCCAAGGTTTAGTTTGAACCGGGTATAGCTAGCTTCTTCGTTTTATTTTTAGTTGTTAGTAGGAACCTCTTGGGCAAGGAATTGAATGAGAAAAAGCAACCCTCACACACCCTAACACCATGACTCTTTGAGTGTGACACTTAGGCTCTTTTGGTGAATCTTGTAGATTGCCTTAATGATGCATGTGCAACTATCTCGAATGCTTGATGGAGTGTGTTGAGAAACAATTTGGATTGAATTATGTGCCAAGCATGTGTGAGATTATCTATATTGTATTTTATGCTTGCATTTGATAGCTAGAACTTGCCCCGTGTGTGTACAAATCGAAATAGAGGATTGTTTAGTCCGAGAAGGGATATAGGCATTTCCTTGTAATCCAGAAAAATTATGTATCCACCTGAAAGTATTTGACCATAGTTAACCCCGTTTGAGACTCTGAGCCTATTTCTTTGCTAACCATGTGATGAGGCATACCCAGTGTTCGAGTAGCTTGTCTGTTTGAACCTTGTACCTCCCAGGAGCACTTAGATTGTTTGTTCTGATGTAAAAGTCAAAGTGTGGGGTAGAGGTGTGGTTTGTAAGGAAACACAAGGGAATAGAGTAAAAGGTGCAAAGTTGAAAAGAAACAAAATGCAAAAGTGAAAGCCACTTAGAAAAAAAATAATATAAGAAAAAGGACAATCACAGTCTGTAGTCCTTAGCAGTGAGTGGCAGAGAGGAAAAAAAAAGTTGCACCTGAGAAGAATAGGGGTAATCATGAAACAAAGCGTGGTGAAAAGTCTGGTAACACAGGAGAAATGGGTGGAATGTTAATGTAAATGTATTAAAAGTGCTTAGGGAGGTTAGTCACTACACCCAAATGTATCCTACCCGTCCCTTAATACATTACAACCAAGTAAAGACCTATTGATCTTGGACTAAACAAACTCGATTAGGGTAGTATTACACTACGGGCTAGCCTATGGTGTGTCTGTGTAGCATATGAAGGTTCTGTGTGAGAGCGAGTAAATTTTTCCTATCTAAGAGTTCCTGTTGTTTCGAAAATTATGTGTTGTGGAACTACTCTCAAATGTGTGATGTGAGGGCACGTGATTCATGAAAAAGAGGTAAGTCTTGACCCCCCCCTGCAAAGCAGTATGAGAAAGTAAAACATGGCACGACATGAGAGAGTCGCCATTTGAGGTATGGATGTTACACTGCGAGAGATGCTTGTGACTTGTTGGTGGGGTTTCACTGTAGGGAAGCGCTTGATGAAAAGAGGCCGAGTAAGATGTAGTGGATTGCTCGAGGACTAGCAATGATTTAAGTGTGGGGTGTTGATAATAGGCTAAAAGTGTATGGTTTGGCTTATGTTATACTTTAACTTAATGATGCTTTACTGTCTTAAGTATGTGAAATAAGGATAAAATATGCTCTAATGGTGACTTACGTGTTTCACAGGAGTGCAATACCGTAAGGAAAGCTTATGACGGTGATCCGGTCAAGAATTGAAGTAGAATAGACCATGGGGTACCTTTTGGATGAATTGAAGACTGAAGACTCAGGGATGAATGCGGAGACAGTGGAAAACCATACTAGCACGGGCATTAGCGCGCCCGTGCTAGTTTATCTCTCATGAGGCAGTGAAGAACCTTTTTAGCGCGGGCACTAGCGTGACATTAGCGCGTACGCGCTAGTCCATCGATCCAGAGGCAGACAGAAACCCCACTAGCGCGGACATAGCGCAGCCTTAGCGCGCCCGCGCTAGTCCAGATGCGTGAGGCATTATTTCAGGGGTAAATTTGGAAATTCCAGGCCATTCTACATCAACTATATAAGTTCCACTTCGCTCAAGATAAGGAGAATCAGGTTTTAGAGTTTAGAACACCAAAAAAAAAAGCAAAGGCAAGAGGCAAGGACGCAATTGGGGCATCAATCCTTATTTTCTTCTTTTGTTATTTTTCCATACTATGGATTCCTTTTTAGTTTTCATTGCTATTATGTGTAGCTAAATACTTTAATCTAAGGTTTTGGTGAAACCTGTTGGGGATGAACTCGTTGGCATGTTAATATAGTTTTGAGTTGGTTATTTATCTCTATTTGTTCAACTACGTTTTGATTGTAGTTAGTTGAAGGGCCCTCAACTAGCGGTTCCTATTTATTATGTATCTGCTTGAGAGAGAGTGCATATTTAGGTAGTTGTTGAACAACATCACTCCCGGAGTATAGACGAGAGTTATAACCGAGAGTTTAGAGGTTGGGTTAGAGATTATATACCTCGGGTGCAATCTAAAGTGAGCTGTAACGTAAATATAGCTAGCATAGCTCGAGAGAGTGTGACTAGTAAATTATCATAAATGATCGAGAGAGATTTACGATAGATGGAGAGTTCATGATTGATAGAGACAACCAAGTCAAAGCTATAGGAACATACAACTAGGGAAAGTACCAACGTGGGAAACCATTGCCTTCGACCTTTATTCCAATGGTTTACAACTGCTGTTAGTTAATCTTAGTTTAGCAATTTCATTGATCTTAGTGGTAATTACAACATTGATTATTATTCATAAAGTTTGAGGAAGTTGATTAAGTGAGAGTTTAGTATTTTAACGGCTTTCTTGATACGTTAATTCCCTGTGGGATCGACTCTGGGCTTAATACCCCAGATTATATTTGCAACGCCCGCTTAGTCTTTTATTAGACACAGTTGAGCGTGATCATGTCCCCAATGTTGATGTCCTGAGGGAGAGTATTCTAGAGGAGGCTCATAGTTCGCGATATTCTATTCATCCTGGTGCTACGTAGATGTATCACGACTTGAGGCAGCATTTCTAGTGGAGACGGATGAAGAAAGACATAGTAGAGTATGTAGCTAGGTGATTAAATTGCCAGCAGGTTAAGTATGAGCACCAGAGGCTAGGAGGCCTACTTTAGCAGATGCCTACACCTGAGTGGAAATGGGAGCGCATCACTATGGACTTCGTAGTTGGATTGCCTCGGACCTTGCAAAAGGTTGATGCAGTTTGGATAATTGTGGACAGGTTGACCAAGTCGGCACATTTCATTCCAGTAGCTACTACTTATACTTCTGAGAGATTGGCCCAGATCTATATTTGGGAGATAGTTCAGTTGCACGGTGTGCCTGTGTCCATTATATTAAATCGAGGTCCTCAGTTCACTTTGCACTTCTAGAGAGCCATACCGAGTGAGTTAGGCACCCGGGTAGAGCTCAGCACATCATTCCACCCTCAGACCGACGGGCAGTCGGAGCGGACAATTCAGATATTGGAGGACTGCTCAGAGCATGTTTGATTGACTTTGGAGGTCAGTGTGACCAGTTCTTGCCTTTGGCCGAGTTTGCTTATAATAATAGTTATCAACCCAGCATTGAGATGGCTCCATTTGAGGCCTTGTATGGTCGGCGATGTCGATCTCCCATCGAGTGGTTTGAACCTGGCTAGGCTAAGCTATATGGCACCGATCTGGTGAAGGATTCCATGGAGAAGGTGAAGTTGATTCAGGAGAGACTTCGCACAGCACATTCCAGACAGAAGAGTTACGCGGATCAAAAGGCGCGTGGTGTATCATTTGTGGAAGGCGATAAGGTTCTATTGAAGGTCTCTCCGATGAAGGGTATTATGAGGTTTGGGAAGAAGGTCAAGCTGAGCCCGAGGTTTATAGCCCCATTTAAGTTGTTGAGACGAGTTGGGGAGGTTGCTTATAAGCTTGCTTTACCTCCCAGTTTATCAGGGGTTCATACGGTCTTTCATGTGTCCATGCTCCGGAGGTATCACGCCGACTTCTCTCACGTGGTAGATTTCAGTACCATTCAACTAGATGAGAGGTTGGGTTATGAGGAGGGGCCAGTTTCTATCATTGACAGGCAGGATCGCTAATTGAGGTCCAAGAGGGTTTCCACCGTAAAGGTCAAATGGAGGGGCCAACCAGTCGAAGAGGTGACTTGGGAGTCCGAGGAAGACATGCAGAGCAGATATCCACATTTATTCAGCACTCCAGGTATGATTCTAGACCCATTCGAGGACGAAAGTTTGTTTAAGAGGTGGAGAATATAACAATCCGACCGGTCGTTCTGTGTTTTAGGACCCCCGTGCCCCTAAATGAGACTTCCCGTAGTTGCTTCTAATGATTTATGACTTGCGGGGACGGGTGGTTCGCAGTTTGGAGGAGTTTGGAGTAGTATAGGAACACTTAGTTCCTTAAGGTTGGCCTTAAAGACCAAGTTTGACTTCAGTCAACATTTTCAGTAAATGACCCCGGAATCAAGATTCGAAGATTTCAGTAGGTTTGTATGATGATTTTGGACTTGGGCGTGTGTCAGAACGGGTTTTGGATGACCCGGGAACGTTTCGGCGCCAAATGGTGAAATAAGAATGTCCTTAAAGTTTAAATTGAGTTTTGGGACGTGTTTTTGTGTTATCGAGATCCGAACGAAATTCCGTGATCGAGAATACTTCTGTTATGTCATTTATGACTTGCTTGTAAAATTTGATGTCATTCCGTGTAGTATAGATAGGTTCGACGCATTGTTAGCGCATTCAAAGAACTTGAAGTTCTTAAGTTTGATCCAATCGGTTTTGGGGTGTGATTTTTAGATTTAGCGTTGTTTCGAATGTTCTGAAGGCTCGAGCAAGTCCGTATTATGATTTAGGACTTGTTGGTATATTTTGACAGGGTCTCGGGTGGTCCCAGATGCCATTCGGGCATCGAGCGAGGCAAAAACCAACCTAAAATGACTGCTAGTGCACCAGGTCTGGTGCGACCGCACCTGCGGAAGTCCAGTCGCAGGTGCGAGACCGCTCTTGCGGTCCCAGTCTCGCAGGTGCGACTCCTGAGGGAGTTGCCAATTTCTGCAGGTGCGGGCCCCTTTCCGCAGAAGCGGAGCCGCAGGTGCGGACTTCCCATCACAGGTGCGAAACCAGGCCCCCTTCCCCTTCTTCGCAGGTGCGAGACTTTTCTCGTAGATGCGAGACCGTAGGTGCGGTCCTCGAGCCGCAGGTGCGAAGAGCCTGTAGGCAGTGCACTTCGTTTTACTCGGGACTTAGCCATTTTTGAACACTTTCTTCATTCTTGGGCGATTTTGAGAGCATGCAAGGAGGGTATTCGACCTAGCTACTGTAAGGTAAGTAATTCCTACCATAAACTTAGCTTAATACTTGAATTCCTAGGTAGATTAACCCATTAAATTAGTGAAAATCATAGGTTTAGAGTAAAACCTAGGTTTTTGACAAAAATGGGAATTTGCCAAGAAATGTGTTACGGAATCGTACAAAACCATATAATAGTGATCCTTAGGCTATGGGTAAGTATTTCCTCCGGAAATTTCCGGAATCCTAGCATGTGGGCCCTGGGGTGTATTTTGGGATTTTGTAATTTAGGTTGAAATAATAATTTAAATAGGAAAATTTTGTACTTTTGAGTATATATTGATTTATTTAAGCAATATTTGACTAGTTTCGAGTCCTTGGGCGACGAATTTGGAGTTTCGGGCGCGCTTTTGACCCGTAAAGTAGGCTTGACACGAGGTAAGTCTCCTTTCTAACCTCATAAGAGGGAATTGTCTTCATAGGTGAATATAAATAATTGTATGTCTTTAATTGTGGGGGGCTACACACGCACGAAGTGATGAGAGTCCGTGCGTAGCTACTATTATGTCGTGTCGGGGAGTTTAGGATTCACAAGCATGCTTTATGTGCCGCAACTATAATCTTAAATGCTAATTTAGGTTGCCTAATATCATTGAATTATTAAGTGAACATCTAGGAGGTTACATTCTGAAATTTATATTATTGAAACCTTCTCTATAAGTATAGTCTCTACTGAATTTTCTTGATTTCCTGTTAATTATGTGTATATATACGGGAACCCGCGTCGCATGTATGATTCGCGAGCGGGGTAGCCCTACTATTATGTCAACCGCGTCGCATGTTCGATTCGTGAGCAGTGTAATAGATGCATCTATGTTTCGAGCCGTTCGACCCTTCGGCAGTGCACATTTATTTTCGCGTTGCGTCAGCCGTACGTTCACGACATGTTATGTGTTTGTTAGATGTTGGGTGTTCTGTGGTTATGTATCTGCTAAATACCATGAGAAATGAAAACTAGGTAAATTGTATGCTATAAAACTTGACACGTACGTGTAATTGTAAAGGATATTTGATGTTCCTGTCTTCATTATTATTCATAAATTGCCATTCCTGCTTAGCTTTACACTTAAAACATATTATTCTGTCCCTAGTAAGTGTCACGTCGACCTCTCGTCACTACTTCTTCGAGATTAGGCGGGATACTTACTGGGTACATATTGTTTATGTACTCATGCTACACTCTTTACTTAATTGTACAGGTTTTGAGGCGGGTGCATCTGCGTATCAGCCCTGGGTTTGTCCTTGATACATATAATGGTCTAGACTCCACGGTGAGTTGCTTCTCTTGGCGACTCCCAGTAGCACTTTGGAGCTATCCTTTTCACTATATCTGTCTATACTTACTTAGACAGTAGGACAAACTTCTTATTCTTTTGGTATTATTCTATTAGCTGCCTGTAGACTTGTGACACTAGTTCCTAGAACACACGCTAATAGACTTTATTTTGGAATGTAAATTGTAAATTACAATCTCATGATTTTCTGTTTGGTATAAAATTGTCTAAGTTATCTGTTTCTACAAAATGTCTCAAAGACTAAGTTAAGCAAGTGTGGAAAAATGTTTTGATTTTTTTGGTAAACTACACGGAATCCACTAGTATAAAATGGTTGGCTTGTCTGACTGCGGTGTTGGGCGCCATCGCGACCTGGGTTAGGATTTGGGTCATAACACACCTACTCACTAATATTTTGTACAATTTAATCTTAAGTTATACTCCCTCCATTTCAATTTAGATGATGTAGTTTGACTTAGCACAAAATTTAAGGGGAAAAAGATGGCTTTTGAAGCATGTGATCCTAAAAGATTAAGGGGCAAAATTTTTGTGGGGCCATGATATTTATATGATTATAAAAGTTTCTCATTAAGGACAAAGTGAATAAAATAAAACGTTTAAAATTAAATTATTTCTAAATATAGAACGTGTCATTCTTTTTGGGCCTTGGGGTAGAAATAATTGGTGGCATTGGCAGTAAAATTTAAGATTTAATCTCAAGTTATATTTTTTTAATCAAAAGTAAAAAAAACACCTATAACTAATAATTGGGGAATTTGCAGTTGTATCCTACATTTGTGCCACCTTTTAACCTGTACCCTATTTTTAAAAATTATTGATTTGGTAGCAAGCTGACAAAAAATCCGTAATAATATGACAATTACACCCGTGACAAATCGCGTGATTTGCAACCCCATTCGTGAAAAAAGATCTTATTTTCTCCTCTCAACAGCTTTATCAAAAAACTAGAAACTTGTCCAGATTCATCTTCAGAATCACACTTGCATGAAGTTGTTTCACCTTTAAGCTAAAACTTTATACTAATATAGCATGAAGTATGCATGCTGAAGTTATTTATCCTGCAGTCTACAGTTTTGTCATGAGTTTTATCTGAAATTTCAGTTCATGAGTTTTATCCGAAATTTCAGTCTAAACATGCTAAAGTTATTTAGTTCATTTGTTAAAACTTCAGTTTAAACATGCTGAAGTTATTTAGTTCATTTGCAAAAATTTCAGACTAAACATGCTTAAGCTTATTAATTCATACTAAACATGTTTAAGTTTTTGTCTTGCAACATGTAATTTTCTAATGAATTTTTGCCAATGCATGCTAAAGTTATTTAGTTCATTTGCTAAAACTTCAGACTAAACATGCTTAAGTTATTTAGTTCATTTGCTAAAACTACAGACTAATCACGCTTAAATTTTTAGTTCATTTGCTAAAACTTCAGACTGAACATGCTTAAGTTATTTAGTTCATTTGCTAAAATTTCAGAGTAAACATGCTTAAGTTTTTTAGTTCATTCGCTAAAACTTCAGACTAAACATGCTTAAGTTATTTAGTTTATTTGCTAAAACTTCAGACTAAACATGCTTAAGTTTTTTAGTTCATTTGCTAAAACTTCAGACAAAACATGCTTAAGCTTTTTAGTTCATTTTCTTTGCTAAAACTTCACATCAAAACATGCTGAAATTTTGTCATGCACTATATAATTTTTACATGAGTTTTCTCCGAAACTTCAGTCTAAACAAGCTGAAGTTTTTTTGTTGATTTGCTAAATTTTTAACTAAACATGCTTAAGTTTTTGTCTTGCGGTATGTAATTTTCTAATGAGTTTTTTCTAAAAAATGCTGAAGTTATTTAGTTCATTTGCTAAAACTTTAAACCAAAACATGCTGAAGTTTTGTCTTGCACTCTATAGTTTTGTTAATAGTCCTAAAGTGCAAAATCGTCTTTTTAAAAATCTTTTAACAAAAAAATGGATACTGATGCAAGCGGAAAAATAAAACGAGTATAAATAAGGGGTGATTAAATACGGTGCCCCATGTAATTTTTACCTAATATTTTATATAATTTAAATATATGTTGCACTCTTTTCTTGATGGCCCCGGCTGTACATGCAAATGCAGCGTAAGGCTGAGGTTGAGATTTTGAACCCAAAAAAATAAGGTTAAGGAGCCTGCATACTTTTAGGGGTTCATACCCCAATGCCAATAACTTTCTTACCTAAGCATTTAGCCCCGCTACTTCATAATGTTTTATTATATTCAGTCTTCTGGTTCATCCCACTTGCTTGAACATGGGTGGATCTAAAAGTTTAAATTGAGTTCACTTGAGTTCAATAATTTTTATATTTGAATTAAAAAAGTTATTAAAATTACAAAATTTAAAATTTTAATTGTTAACATATGAAATCGTTATTTTAAAATTTAAAATTTATAAAGTTAAAGGGTATTTGAGTTTAAGAAATGTATTAAACATATATATACATTTGAGTTAGTATGCTTTGTCTGTTTCTACACTTTCACTAGAAGATGCCACGCTTTGCATGTTTTTGCACCGTTGTTTGTGCAAGAGATAGCGTAAGAGTAGAAAATCGTGCTAAGCTAGTTTTTGATAACGTTATGTACACTTGCATGATTTAAAATGTATGTGTGCACACAAAAAAATGTACTGGCAAGAAGAGTCCATATAATAAATAAAATTCCTATATTTTACAATTTGGAATTAAGATCAATATCTTGCTAAAAGATAATACTTTAGAAATTTCAAATTGTAAAAAAAAAAAGTATATAAATTAGGACAGGGTAATATCTCTGTCAACTATCACAAATAATGACGAAGCAAAAAGAGAAAAGAAATACCCCTTTTACGTCTACGGACTTAATTGGATTGAGCCTTGGTATGAAAATTGTTGGGTTATTGTTGAATTTTTTAAGCTTATTTTAGCTTAAAAGATGGTGAATGGGAAATGGAGGAAAAATAAAATATTTGAGTTTCTCTCATTGACAAAGGGATATTGTCCGATATTGGAGGAGGAAAAGACTTTTGATGGGTATATTTACAATTGCTCTTCTTCTAGCTCTTAAAGAATTAAGAAGAAGGCAAGCTTCGCGTCGTCATCGTCGTCGTCGTTATCGCTCGACTCCGTGGATTTGAATTTGGTCAAATGATCGATTGATGGATTGATTTTTTGGACCAAATTTATTTGTTAATATTAAAGACTAACGTTATATTATTTAATCCAAATTATCCGTTTTGTAACGGAAAATTAATTTTCCTTCGCATTTTGAATTCCCGTTTTATTTTGCGTAAATAGCTATTTACGTTATGGTCGTTTCACGTGATCAGTCATGACAGAGCTTCTGAAGAGTTGCACATATTCGTTTAATCTCAACATGTTGGCTATAAATAACACATTATTCTCTCAGATTTTCCTTATGAAATTTCTGAATTCTCCTCTTCTTTTCTGCATTGTTTTAACTACAACAAAGCAACAATAAGTGTGATTTGTTGCCGCCATTTGTGTTCATTGAAACACTGGGGTTTGAAGTTTCGCTACACCACTGTGTAATCCGTTCTATCCTAGGAGGAAATAATCCACAACCTCGGGTACTAGGAGGGATTAAGTTCCTTACGGAAATACTGTGAATTCAGTGAGCTCGGATTAATTTCTACTTCTTCTACATTTTTGTTTATACGTTGTGGTCTTCTCCAGAATTATTTTACGAATACAGTTTACTAACAAAAACTTACTAAGTGATCACTTTCAAATTCAGAGAAACCCTGGAATTAACAAAAATGGGCAATCCTGAGCCAAATCTTGTTTCCGAAAACAAACAAAGGATACTGATCACGCCCAACTATGCCTTATAAAAAGGACTAAGCAGTCGTTGCAAATATAATCCGGGTATTTAGCCCAAATTCGAATCCCACAAGGAATTAACCTATCAATTACTTTTGCCAAACTCACTAAATTCTCCGTAATCAACTTTCAAGATGTTTTGGATAACAATTGGTGATATTTCTACTAACTATGACTGAATAAGATTAATCAAACTAAGAGCTAACTAAGGCTGAGTTGTAAACAAATAAGAGAAGGGTCTAAGGTTGTGATTTCCCCTATTGATGGACTCCCTTATTGTTATGTGTCATATAGATTTGCCTAATCTTCTCTATCGATCATGAGCACTCCTACTACCGTAACTCTCTCCCGAGTAATTACGACAATTTACTAGACGCACTCTCCCGAGTTACGCTAGCTGGCTCTTATTACAGCTCACTTAGATCACACCCAAGGTTTCGTTATCTCTAATCTCACCTTTAAACCCTCGGTTATTGATTGCTCGTATACTTTGGGATTGGTGATATTCAACAACTACCTAAATATGCACTCTCTCCCGAGTAATACATACTAAATAGGCACAGTTAATTGAGGGCCCTTCAATTAACTACAACAAGAAAGTAGTTGAACAAATAAAGATTAAACTGGGCAAACTATATTAACACAACAAGAAGTTCATACTTCAATAGGTTCCATCAAAACCCTAGACTAAATAAATTAGCTAATCATAATTGTTTTCATAATAACAACATCAAAATTCATCATGAATGATAAAAACACAAGGAAGAAAGGTAGAACTTGATGCCGAATTTTCCTCCTTGCCTCTTGCCTCTTCTTGCCTTGAATAAAACTAAGAAAACCTTCATATCCTCTCTTTTGGAAGAGCTGGACCTTTTATAGGTTAAGTGGAATTGCCCCCAAACTTCCAAGTTTACCCTGAAGTTACTGCGTACTTGGACGGATTAGCGTGGTCGAACCGCGCTAGTGGCCGCGCTAAATGCCAAATACATTGTCCCGTTTCTTCTAGACTAGCGCAACCGCGCTAATGGCACTTTATTCTGCCTTATTTCTCCTGCTCTAGCGTGGCCGCGCTAAGGCCACGCTTGGCCCACGCTAGAGCGTTTCAGCTATTTTTCTCTTTTTCTCTTCCTTCTTTCACACTTACTCAACTCCAAGGGGATTTTCTTGATTTAATTTAGCTCAAACACTGTCCTATGACCTCATAAGCACGACTTGCTCTTGCAAAACATAAAATCCACAATTAGAGAAATTTCATCGTCATTTAACCTTCCTAAAACAGTGAAGCATAGTAAAGTTGGGGTATAGGTAGTCGTTAAACTACATGAATCTAGCCCATTATCAGTTACAGAAGTACCAGTGAAGCTTGGTCCTCATGAAGAAAAATTCAACTTGTGCGTGGTGATCATAGATGACTTCGAGTTGATAGTTGGGTTGGAATTCTTGAGGCAAACCAACACCATGCCTGTACCTTATGCAAACGGGTCAAAACCTTGCATTATCCCGTGTATGCCTGTGAAGATGGCTACTGAGAACACCTCGGCCTTGCAGTTGAAGAAAGGAGTCAAAATATATGAGCCTACGTTCCTGGCTACCCTATGCATTGAAGATGTAGAACGCTCCTCGGGTCCCATTCCTACACCCGTGAAAGAGCTACTACTGGAGTTTGAAGACGTCATGCCACATGATATGCCAAAGCGACTCCCGCCTAGGCGCACTATGGACCATGAGATTGAGTTAGTGGCGGGTGCAAAGCCACCCGCCCGGGCGCCTTATAGAATGTCACAACCCGAACTCACCGAGCTTCGGAGACAGTTGACAAAAATGATAGACACAAGGATCATCGTGCCCTCCAAGTCCCCATATAGGTCCCCTGTTCTATTCCAAAAGAAGCATGATGGTAGTCTACGACTTTGTGTGGATTATCGGGCTCTAAAAAAAATCACCGTGAAGAACAAGTACCCTATTCCTCTCATGGCAGACTTGTTCTATAAACTGGGTGGTGCAACGGTGTTCACAAAATAGACCTGAAGATAGGGTATTGGAAAGCTCATATTGCAGAGGGTGATGAACACAAGACGACCTATGACAAGATATGGTTCGTTCGACTTCCTGGTTATGCCATTTGGCTTGACTAACGCTCCAGCCACATTTTGGTTACTTGGATGACATTGTGGTATATAGCCAAACACTGGAAGAACACATGGAGCACTTGCGGAAGGTCCTAGCCCGGTGCAGGAGCACGAATTATATGCTCAGCTATCCAAGTGCTCCTTTGCTCAAAAATAGATTGACTTCCTCGCACATGTCATCGAGGAAGGGCGGATCAAGATGGACTAACAAAAGATTCAGTCTATCACAGATTGGCCGCCGCGCAAGGATATCCACGCCTTGAGGGTGTTCCTTGGCCTATGCAACTTCTATCAATGATTTATGAAGAATTACACCCTCATCGCAGTTCCATTGATAGAACTGCTCAAGAAGGTCACACCTTGGGATTGGGGACCCAAGCGAGCGGAGGCCTTCAATGCATTAAAAACGGTTATGTCTAGTAGCCCTTTCTTGGCCCTCCCTGACTTGGCCAAGCCATTTGAGGTACAAACGGTTGCTTCCGATTATGCTCTTTGTGGAGTCTTACTACATGAAGGGCATCCAGTAGCATACGAGAGCCGGAAGCTGAAGGATGCAGAGCAACGTTATGTCGCCCACGAGAAAGAATTATTGCATGTCGTTCATTGCTTACGCCTTTGGAGGCACTATCTGCTGGGAACCCCATTTGTGGTCAAGACAGACAACACAACTGTTAGCCATTTCATGACCCAGCCGAAACTGAATGGTCGACAGGCCAGGTGGCAGGAACTTCTTGCGAAATTTCACTTCAACTTGGAGTACCGAAGTGGGAAGACTAATCATATTGATGATGCTCTTAGTCAGAGAGCTGACCTAGAATCGGTGTGCCTACTCGCCACCTTAAGGGGGAGCGAAGTATCCACCACCATAAAAGACCAGATATATGATCTACTTATCAAGGATCCTGCTGCACAGTATTTGATTGATCTGGTAGGACATGGCAAAACTCGCCAGTTCTACATGGAAGATGGTTTCCTGAAAGTGAAAGGGAATCGACTTTATGTTCCTAAAGGATGAGATATAAGAAGGACTCTTCTGGAGGAATGTCACGATACTCTATGGGCCGTCCATCCTGGTGAAGAATGCACCATGACATTACTTCGCCGTGCATATTATTGGCGTCAAATGGTCGATGACGTTGCTTAGTATGTGAGGACTTGTCTAGTATGCCAGAAGGACAAGTCAGACCGCTTGACACAAGCGGGACTCTTGGAACCACTAGCTGTCCTAAAGAGACCTTGGGAAAGCGTTTCCCTCGATTTCATCACCGGATTGCCCAAGGTCGGAGGTCTCACAACTATCTTGGTTGTGGTGGATCGATTTTCCAAGTACGCTACCTTTATCGCAGCCCCACAATATATATCAATAGAATATACAGATCGACTCTTCTTCTCTCATGTTGTCAAATATTGTCCCAAAGACATCGTTAGTGATCGCGGCTCTTGCTTCACTACCAACGTTTGGACCCAACTCTTTAAGTGCCTCGAGTAAAAATTGAGTCACAACTCAAGTTTTCATCCGCAATCTGACGGCTAGACGGAGCGGTTCAATTTTATGTTGGAGGAATATCTCTTCCACTTTGTACCCGAATCGCAGAAGAATTGGGTGAAGCTTCTGGATGCTGCTCAATTGTTTTTCAATTCACAAAAGATCTCTAGTACAAACAAAAGCGCTTTTGAAATTGTTATTGGGCAGCAACCGCTACTCCCACACACCGTGAATGCACCAAACATTTCAAAATCTCCTCGAGCTGCTACTTTCTCAAAATAATTGAAGCGCAATTTGGAGATAGACGAGGAGCTATCTTGTCAAAGCCCAAAAGCGGATGAAGAGACATGCTGATAAAAATTGTCGCTTTGTTGAATACCAAGTAGGAGACAAAGTGATGGTTAAAATTTCAAAGCGGTACTTGTTTGCAGAGGTCCATGACCCTCGCCTATTGCAAAAATACATTGGACCCTTGTCCATTGAAAGGCACATTGGGAAAGTTGCATACCGGGTGGATACCCCAGTTTGGTGGAAAATCCATCCCGTCTTCCATGTCAACCTTCTGAAACCTTTTCGGGAAGACACGGAGGATCCTTCACGGATCCAACTCACGATACCCAGTATCCGAGGCCTTAATTCAACTGGGAAAAGGCGTGCTGAAGCTATTCATCATGATGGGGTAATTCACGCCTCAAGGAAGGATCACCAAGAGTTTTTGGTGAAATGGTAGGGTTGTGATGCAGAAGAGAATACTTGGGAAAGGGGAACAAACCTCAAAGCCTACCAGAGCCTAATTGAAGATTATCTTGCAAGTAAGGCGCCGAGGACGTCGCCAATTCAGGTGGGGGAGAATGTCATGGGTGGCTTTCCATCCATTCCCCATGACCCCTTGGACGCGCCCTGTGGTGTCCTGGAAAGCCTCTCAATGCCTAGCCCCACGGACGGCCCCATGGTCTTGGTTGTTCCAAGTGACAAGCGTGCATGTGCCTCTGTCGCCCCACCGATATCCCTCGCCAGCACCCAGCCGCAGGCAGATGCCAACAACGTCGCGCACGCAGATCGTGATGCCAAAGACAAGATTGCTGCAACAGACATGTTTCTACCTTGTAGAAAACTAAGTCCTTTTCATTGTAAATATAGAGTAGTTTTATTCCATGTATTTCCATTATAATTCTCTAGCTTATTTAGGCGAAGTCTTATAACTTTGATTTATTTTTTTTAAGCATTATTATGGGGGATCAAGCATTTAAAAATTTCTAGCAAGCAAACAATTCTTTGTACTGGCGTCTCTCCCCCTCGACACCGCGTTGCGTTTCTGTAGTAGCTTTCATTAATGAAATCAAGCTTTCTTTTAATTCTCATTTCTATTCCCCACACAATAGGGATCCGCGACTAGGCGTCTTTCAACAAGAAATATGGACCCAAGCCTTCGATCGCTAAGTCAGATTCCGATCTTTAATCACTTCGACCTCATTACATCTCCCTTTCTCTCTCTTTTTTTTTACTTACAGTTTCCCCTTTGGTGTTAGGTTAGAGAGCTTCGAAAAAGCTGAAGGCTCCCGTTCCCGCATTTCGCCAAGCGAGTGCCTCGACCGGGTCGCGGTTTGTGTTAACCGAGTCCGTGCGGAATACTTCCTCTCAAACTCCATATTTGAGTAGGCCCGACCATCGGGCGGGTGCTCTAACAGTGGAGACTCCAGCCTTCCCAGTATTACATTTAGTAAATGAGTCCTCGCGGGTGAGGAGGAAGTAACTCCATTGAAAAGGCGGAGAGTGGAGGTGGACGGTATGGTTATGGCCGTGGCCGCACCTGAGAGTGATGTTGTTGTGGGCGTGGAGTCTGCACATCCTTCAGTTGCGGGGACTGCTCTCCCGCCAGAGGTCCGTGGAAGGGGGTGGTTAGAGGCAGTAGAGGTCGCCATAGAAGAAGGGAGGTCTGAGACAATGGAGACCATGTCTTTGTCCACAGAGGGTAAAGGAAATAATGTGGTAGTGGACGACGATGGGTCTGGTTCTAACATAGATCTCGAAGAGGTGAGGATGTTCGATGAGGGGTTCACTAGGGTAGAGGTGAGAACGGAGGGATCTACCCAAAACATCTTCATCCCTTTGGGCTACAATTTGTTAACTAACTAGGAGAGCGTGGTCCCAACTTTGATTCCCCTCTACACGGACGCCGAGAATAGGACCTTGCAGACATTTATGAATGCCGAACTGTCGTTGGGCACCTCTGGGATGGCCCTGCGAGTAAGTTTTTTTTCATTCTTGTGTTCTCGTATCTTTTCCTTTTCTTTACATTGTTCGTCTTCGCTGACTATTTTCTACATGTTTATCAGACTCTTATTCTTGAGATCAAGTGCGCCCGTCGAGAAGAGAAGATGAAGGCTCTCTATAAAAGAATGGAGTCCTTGTATACGGAGTATCGTACCAAGCATCGTGCATTGAGCAACATACTCAGTGAGGATGGTTAGTTCAAGTCTCTTCGGGACGAGCTGAAGCAGAAGGATGATGAGCTGAAGCAGAAGGACAATGAGCTTGTGAGAGTCATCGGTATATGTAGCTAGCTCGAAGGAACGTTGAGAGTTAAGGAGGACGAGCTTGAGGTGAGAAAAGGGGTTGTGGCCAAGTGCGTCGACCTTCAGGCTCAGGTGGCATCCTTGCAGGCCGAGCTTGAGCAGAGTAAAGCTAGATCCAACAGCTTGAGTGACGTATTATCCATAAATTCGATGAAGTTGGAGAGAGTCGATAAAGTCAGGACGAAGGTTGTGGAATAGGCGGCATTAACGGGTTCTATCGGTGTCCTCATATCTGAGCGGGCAAATGAAGTGGAGACGTCTGCGCCTAAGGAGGCGAGACTCGAAGAACGGATTGGTGGCCTAGAGACAGAGGTTTTAGACTTCAACGAGCAGATTGCCGCCCTTAAGACCGAGAAGGCACAACTATTGGCTCAACCTTGTTCCTCCTATGTCTCGACTTATCCCGATATTCCACGGGATTTGTACTAGAAGCGGGTTCATGCTGAAGCTCACCTAGACATATTCAGAGGCTTGATGATGGTCGGGAAAGCTTTTGAGGCAGATTTTGAGGATGCTCGTGTTAAGGCAGGTGCAGCTCGGGACACTTGTGGATATGATACCGGTACGCCCGGGAAGGGTGATGATAAAGACGATTTAGAAGTGCTCGAGCCAGGTGCTTGGTATGATGATGAACACTCCAACGGTGAGGGCACTGGTGATGATGGAGATGGGGGTGATGTTGCCGAGTAGTGCACTTGTTTTGTTCTTTTGTTGTTCTTTTTTCCTTTTTATTTTGCGGGCATCTGTTTGGCCCTTGTAAGATACCTTTTGGAATGATACTTTTGCTGTCCGTTTATGAGTTTTTTGTTTTCCCTTCAAATGTTTTCCTCAATTAACTGCTTTGATTGCAATTCAATTTAGGCCGACTGTAAGTTGAGCTCGTGCGAGGACGAATCGTTGCTTAATTGGTTCGAGCTAAGTCATGTGCAAGTGTCTTAATTAATTCGAGCAAGGTCGAATATGAGTCGATTCGAACGTGGTCGAATGTAAGTCGATTCGAGAAAGGTCGAATGATGACTTTTAAATTGATTCGAACGAAGTCGAATATGAGTCGATTCGAACGAGGTCGAATGTCGACTTTTAAGTGATTCGAACGAGGTCAAATGTGATTCGTACGAGCAAGGTCGAATGTTGAATTTTAAGTGATTCGAATAAGGTCGAATGTGATTCGATTCGAGCAAGGTCGAATGTGAGTCGATTCGAGCCAGTTCGAATATGAGTCGATTCGAGCGAGGTTGAATGTCGACTTTTAAGTGATTCTAAGAAGGTCGAATGTGATTCGATTCGAGCAAGGTCGAATGTGAGTCGATTCGAGCGAGGTCGAATGTCGACTTTTAGATTGATTCGAATGAGGTCGAATACGAGTCTATTCGAGCGAGGTCGAATGTCGACTTTTAAGTGATTTGAACGAGGTGGAATGTGATTCGATTCGAGCAAGGTCGAATGTGGGTCGATTTGAACGAGGTCAAATGTTATTTCCTGGAATGGCGTAATGTCTAAACTTGGTGGAGACATATGAACATCATGTGTTTGCATATTTCGCTTTGTTTATACATTCATTGGAGAAGGTTACATGTTTTTGCTCTGTTCATACATACATTGGAGAAATTCCAGTCTATCTAGTCCCTTCATTGGTAGACCTGCAGAAGTAGTTGAGAGGTCGAGCGATGAACTTACACTTAACTTCGAGATGCCCTCTTCGTTGCCTCGTTAAAAACCTCCCCGAGAAAACCCAATTGGGACAAAACTCGGGTGAGGGAAAATAATTACGACTTGGAGGACGTCTATCCTTAGAAGTTGAAGTATTTTAGGAGGGCGACGTTCCAATTGTTTGGCAGTAATTTTCCCTCCATTGTATCTAGTTGGAATGACCTTTTTCTTACTGCCGCCATGATTTGTATGGGTAGTCCCAATTGGTCCCCAATTTGTCTTCCTGTGGATCCTTGCTCGCCTGTTCTTTGGCCTTGAGTACAGAGTCTCCGACTTTGAGCGGCCTAACCTTGGCTTTTTTTTTGTACTACAACTCTGCCTGTTGTTTTAGGCTACCATTCTTATGTAAGCATGTCTCTTCGATCTTCGGCCTCGTCGAGGTCTTGCTTTCTTCTTTCATCATTGCTTGGCCTGCTCTCATTTGAGTATATTAGACTTGGTTCTCCGACCTCGACCGATATCACTACATCAGTCCCATAGACTAGTGAGTATGACGTTTCTCCTGTGCTTGTCTTTGGCGTGGCACGGTACGCCCACAACACTTATTGCAGTACACCTGGCCGCAGTCCCTTGACGTTTTTGAGTTTCTTTTTCATGATATTCAATATCGTTTTGTTGAAGGATTCAGCTTCTCCGTTGTCTGCGGGGTGATATGGCATGGAGAGTATTCTTTTTATGTGCCATTTCTCGAAGAACCCGACGACCTTCTTCCCTGTGAATTGGGGTCCGTTGTCGTAACTAATTTCTTTGGGGATGTCGAAGCCGCATACGATGTTACTCCATATAAAGGCGATCATTTCTTGTTCTATTATTGCCAAACGCACCTGCTTCCACCCATTTAGAAAAATAGTCAGTTAAAACCAAAAGAAATCTTACATTACCTCGCCCTGCGGGAAGGGGGCCGACGAAATCCATTCCCCATTTGATGAAGGGCCAAGGAGGACTCAGTGGAGGTGCTCGCTCGCTTGGGGAATCATGAGGGCGTACTTTTGGCATGGTTCGCATTTTTTAACAAAATCAACTGCTTCCTTTTTCATTGTAGGCTAGTAGTAGACTGCTTGTATGAGACATCTGACTAGGGCTCGATTGCCGGTGTGAGCCCCGCAATGACCCTCGTGGACCTCTTCTAGGACACGTCGTGTCTGGTTTGGTCCCAAATATTTTTCTAGAGGTCCGCCATACGTTCTTTTGTACAGATTGTTGTTGATGATGCTATACCTGGATGCTTGCTTTTGAAGCTTTTTGGCTTCTTTTTTGTCATTTGGGAGCATGTCGTCCTGCAGGTAGGCGACAATACGGTTTCGCCAGTCCTAAGTTAGTTTAATAATGCGTACCTCAATTTGGTCGATGGTCGATGGTCGAGAGGGGGAGAGTGACCACATTCTCTTTTCCAGCTATGCTTTTAGTGGTTGCCGCCAATTTGGCGAGGCCGTCCGCCTCGATGTTCTGCGCTCAAGGTATTTGGTTGAGCTGGCATTCGTCGAACTCGGGCAGTAACTTGCAGATCTCGACCTGATATTTTTGTAGCCTTAGTTCCTTGATTTGGATAGTCCATGTGACTTGATTTACGACGAGTTGTGAGTCTCATCGAAGAACTACCCGTCGTGCTATGTACTTGAGAGCCAGTTTTAACCCTACAATCACGGCCTCATACTCGGCCTCATTGTTAGTCATATCAGGACACCGTATGGACTAGAAAATTATCTCGCCTGTCGGGACCTCGAGTACGAGCCCCAGTCTAGTTCCTGACGTGTTGGAGGCGCCATTGGTGTACAGAATCCATAGGTCGTGTGTCTTGGGGGAAGTACTAGTGGCTTCCCTTTCGACCTTGGGCATTATTTTAGCACCGAAGTCGGCGACGAAATCGGCAAGTTCTTGCGACTTTATCGCAGTTCGCGACTGATAGGTTATATCGTGCTCGCTCAATTCAATGTTCCATTTGGCCAACCTACCCGGCAGCTCGAGTTTGTGTGGGATACTCCTTAGAAGAAAGGTCGTGACCACTGCGATGGGGTGGCACTGGAAATAAGGTCTAAGCTTTCGTGAAGCTACGACTAAATCAAAGGCTAGCTTTTCGAGGTGGGGGTACCTCGTTTCTGTAACGACCCGACCAGTCGTTTTGAGAATTTGCACTTCGCTCGATAGTTTGGGGGCACAAGTAGCTCCGTATGATGTATTAGGACTTGTGTGCAAAATTTGAGTTCATTCCGAGTTGATTTGATATGTTTCGGCGCGAGTTTTTGGAAGTCGAAAGTTCATTAAGTTTGATTTGAGGTGCGTTTTATCGTTTTCGATGTTGTTATGCGTGATTTAAGGCTTTGAGTAGGTCCGTGTTTTGTTATGGGACTTGTTGGTATGTTCGTACAGGGTCCCGAGGGGATCGGGTGAGTTTCGGATAGGTTTGGGCTATGTTGCGCTCGTTTTTCTTATGTTTCAACGTCATTTCTTCAAGCATAAATGATACCACATTAAATAAATGACTTACGATTTCTATTTTGATTGAAGCACTAGATCCGTATCGTAATTAAGGAGCCATAGCAAAACGAATCGTCAAATTTGGACATCGTATGAGGATTTTATGGTTATTTTACTAAAAATTGAGCTGCCAAATTTTTTAAATTAATTACAAAATTGTCACTAACTTCGTATTTAAAAATCTATACTATTTCTAAATTTTGAAACCAACCATGAATCATATACCGCAATTTCTGTACATGTGAATAAAGTTATCATTATCTTGTGTTGAATGCTTTGAAGGCAATAAAATCACCATCAGCCTTTAATGGTATTTTTTACTCCCTCTCTTATAGTATCATTGATATTTTGTCAAGTTGTACAACATTTGAGATCTTAATTTTTGGTTGAAGTTAAAAAAAAAGAAGAAGGTATTTACAGTTGAAGTATTTAACCTATCTTGTAAAAGTTTTTACCGACACAAAAATGGAAAAAACGAGGAGAAAACTACAAAGGAGGACTCGTACAAATATTTGTAACGCATACGAAAAAATATGTCAACATGTTTGTCTAATTATGGGACCAACTCTTTATAAATTGTTCAATGCATCTAGGCCTAAATGTTGACAGACATGATTGTTTCTTATAGTCATTAAAAAAATACATGTTTATCTCTGTATTCCCCGATTCTTGAAATTATACACGTAAGATAATGGACTTTTTTTTTCTTTCGTCAAGTTTGTTATATCAGTCAATCATATATTCTTTTGATAGTCTGAGGTACGGTCTCAACAGTCGTGATAATTTCTTATATAGCAAGTGATATCATGAAATAATATAACTTATGTGATCAAATAATCAATTGAAAATCACGGTTAAAATATTAATTGAGAGAAAAGAGGCTAGATGATTTTCTTCCTTATTACCTAAACTTTAATAAACAAATTTATTCGATACCAGAACTGATCAAAATTAGCACATATTATACCCAGTCGAACCAGGAAATTACTGTTACAAAAATAAAAAAATAATAAGAGATAATGAACTGATAAATAGTTGGAAAAAAGAAAAGAACCGATAGGTAAAACGACTTGAACAATGCCGACATCAACTGCTCAAACTGAAGCCTTGTTGTGTTGCGTATAGTGAATAGATAACCCAATGCCTGGCAATATACAGTGATCAATGGTTCAAAGGACCGGTAAATAAATGAAGAAAGAGGACTAAATTGGACATATCAAAAATAAAATTAATTCAAATGGCACTAAGGTTAAAAGACAAGTGGGCAAGTGGATGGTATATACCCAATAGTTGTCTTCTAAGGGGTTTCCTGGTTCCATTTGGATCGATTTTTTCCTAAAAAAAAATCAAGTCAAGTAAGTCGATTTTTAAAATGTTGGAACCAAACCAATTAAGTTGGATTTTTAACGATTCGGCTTTTATCGGTTTCGATTATTTATCGATTTTTTTCTTAAATATGAGACATACACTACCAAACACATATTCCGGCGACTATATTTTCGACGTAACACTATCAAACCAATTGCTCTTTGAGAAATCTATCATTTACCATGATATATTGATGAGAATTGAATAAAATAGTGATGAATAATTTAAGTACTCAATTAAAAATTCGATTATTTTTAACATGAAATAATTCTTGTACTTAGCAAAAGCAAACTATCAATCAAACTAGAATGTAAAGGCAAATAATTAGATTATTGTTATAGCAAAGAATTAGACTTAAAATATAAACGACTAATATGTACCATAATATTTTAGAAACTTTATATAAAAATGTACATATATATATATATAGGTGTAATAATAAATTTAAATAGCTACTTCTATAGTCGGTTTGGTTCGTTTTTTTTCGGTTATTTTTTTTATTAAAACCAAAACCAAACCGAATTCGATCGATTTTTAAAATTCAAAACAAAACCAAACCAAACCTAAAAAGTATCCATTTTTTTTGTCGGGTTGGTTTGATTTTTCGGGTTTTTATGAATATCCCTATATTGCACGAACTAGCAAATTATTTCACACTTTTGACCAGGTTAAAAATTAAAACTTAACTAAGAAATTTACTAGTAATAATTTTATAATGACCTAATTACTTTGGACCTCCCTAATCTTTTCTTGTTTTGATACATAGCGATCAGTTGCTCTAACTTACCACTTGCCTTATTATATTCGACAATTTGTTTACTTATTCCTGCTGGTAAAATCATGATTATGCATTCTTCTTATCCAAAGTGATTGTTACTGATTTTGTAGTATATATAATCACATTTTTCTGTATAATTTTCTTCCTTGGCCCACTTTCGATAAATAAAATGGTTAAAAAAACAACTGGAGCAACTTATGATATTTCGAATTCATAAAAATATTATTAGCAAGAAATAAATTGAGATCTTTACGAGGTTGCACAACCCATAGAATGTATACATTGTAGACACCAAGATAACATCATGAAGTTTTGCCTGCAAAACAAAAAATTCTATGATAATAGTTAATTTTCAATTAGAAGACTAAAACGTGATTAAAAAAAAAACTTAGATAAATGACCCAAATAAGTTCAAACTTACCAACCTCTAGTCATTAATCATAAACTTACCAAAACAAGCCAAGCACATATAAAAATTAAAAAATCCAAATATATAAGGTTCTTTCTCCGGGGATCACACGCAAAGATCTCCTTCCATATTTTTAAGCGTGATTAGCCATATTAGATACAACACGGAAAGAATTTCATGGATGAGGTAGTAAACAAGGTGATGAAATACAAAAAAAAAATATGTATACAAGATTCTAAAATCTAAGCAAAAATGATTATTTTCAATGGGTATGGTTGAAATTCATTGAAAACATATAGATGATTCAATGTACAATTTTTGAGGAAGTTTGGAGGTGATTTGGAATGATTTCGTAGCAAAATTCGTAGCTAAAATCGAGTTCAATAATTATTCTGCGAACATATATCAAACATGTATCACTCATGTATCACACACACATGTATACATGGATATACATGTAATATATATTTGATATAAATATGATACATATGTGATATACAAATGATACACAGTATGATACACATATCTTTTTTATATGTTTCATCTTCTACAACTTTTCAATTCAAGGCACCTCTAAACTCTGTCAAATCATCCCAAAACTGAGATTCAAACTTCTTAATATGTACTCAATCTATTCTAATAACACCCACTCAAAAAAAAGCAAAAAATTGATCTTGTTTTAGCTACAAATAGCTAATTGGCTAATATTAGTACTCCCATTGTTTCAATTTAGACGATGTAATTTGATATGACACAAAGTTTAAGGGGAAAAAAAAGGCTTTGAAACATGTGGTTCTAGAGGCTTAAGGGGCAAAAGCTTTATGTGTTCATGTTGTGACTATAAAAGCTTCTCATTAAGTTTAAAGTGAGTAAAATGAATAGTTTAAAGTTAAATTCTTTCGAAATATAGAAACGTGTCATTCATTTTGGAACATATTAATAAGGAAAGTGTTTCATTTATTTAAATTAAAATAGAGGAAATAATATTTATGAATTAGCCAATTTTTATAATAACCTACTTAGAAATGAATATAACCAGTAGTTTCCATAAAAACCCTATTTCTACTATTTACTCTTGTTTCCTATGTGATGAGCGTAGTTCATGTTTACGAAGGGAGGCTCGATATATTTCATCGGCCCACCAAATTGGACTTTAGTCGTAAAAATTGCGCGGGGCACCCTATTTGGTCGCCCCTATTTAACCTATACTCGCTTTTTAAAAAACTTTTAACTTGTACCCACTTTTTAATAACTTCAGCTCCCTTTCCCTCGCTGAGCTGAAGTTCAGCAGTTAAGCTGAAGTTCGCCAGTTATAAAGACAAAACTTCAGCATACGGGGCTGAAGTTTCCCAGTTACAAAGACAAAACTTCAGCTCTAGAAACTTCCCAGTTACAAACTTCAGCTCTAGAGCTGAAGTTCTCAAGTTATAAAGAAAAAAACTTCAGCATACGGGGCTGAAGTGCCCCAGTTACAGAGACAAAACTTCTACTCTAAAGCTGAAGTTCCCTAGTTACAAAGACAGAACTTCAGCTCTAGAGCTGAAGTTTCCCAGTTACAAAGACAAAAACTTCAGCTCTAGAGCTGAAGTTTTATCTTTGTAACTGGGGAACTTCAGCCCCGTATGCTGAAGTTTTGTCTTTGTAATTGGGCAACTTTAGCATACGTATGCTGAAGTTCCCTAGTGCTGAAGTTTGTTCCCCAGTTACAAAGACACAAACTTCAGCTCTAGAGCTGAAGTTCGCAAGCTACTTCAGGTCCGTCTACTAGAATGCTGAAGTTTTGCGTGATTGCCTTTGCTACTTCAGCCTCGTATGCTGAAGTTATGCGTAAAAGCGGGTACGGATGCAATTTTTTTTACAAAACGGATATAAGTTAAAATGTGACAAAAAAAAGTGGGTACGGATGCAAAAGCCCCACTTTAGTTAGTAATATAACAAGCGACCTATGAATGTACTGCAAACAAGGACTTGGACTTGATCAGAATGCTACAGAGATCCTGCTTACTGGCCCAGACTAATGTCAAGTCGAAATTAAAAAACAGCCAGATTTACAAGTAATAATTGAAAAATAGCCATAATTTTAAAAGTAATCAAAATCTAGACACTTTTTATGTAAAGATAAATCTGAACAAAAATACTATTCAAAATCGAGAAAATATTCCACCTTAATATTATGGAGTTCGAATTTTTTATATGTGAACTTCCAGCAGCATAACATGCAGGGATTTCATAATGTGCTGAAATTCTAGCATAATATGTTGGAAGTTCATACACAGATGCTCCAATCTCCAGTATATTATGATGGAACTCTCTGTATGCTGGAGTTCCGGCATAATATGCTGGAGTTCCAACATAATATGTTGGAAGTTCATACATGGATGCTCTAATCTCCAGTATATTATGTTGGAACTTTTTGTGTTGCAGCAAAAAGTGACTATTTTGTAATGACTTTGCAAATGCTGGCTATTTTTCAATTACCAGTCCGAAAACTGGCTAACCCGTGCTATTTTAACTAGTTTAACCTATTATGGCCCACCATAAATCTTATCTAAAGCTGGACCTATTGCATACAAACTCGTGGAAATGACATGTGGTAGCCACTTTTAAGTATGTTGTTTAAAATATATCTATAGTTTACAATGTATTTCAAGATTAGCCAATTTCGCTCAAACTTCAGGATATCGTGAGCTAAAGTTCAAAAATTATGTCCTGAAGTTTGAATCTTATGTCCTCAATTTTAAATTAGTAGTTTAGAAATTCAGGACACTTAGTCCTGAATTTAAAATCAGCAGCTCAAAAATTCAGGACAATAAGTCCTGAATTTCCAAATTCAAGATACTTAGTCCTCAAGTTTGGATAAATTGGTTAATCTTTAAATACATGTGTAAATTATGAATATATTTTAAATATCGGGCTTAAAAGTGAACACTTCACCCTACAAACTCTCCTAATGCATACAGAATTATTAGTTCAATGGCCAAAAATCAAGAAAGTTGTCTACTTAAGTAGCTTATGTTAGCAGCAATGGTGAAGCTTGATTGTATACAATTTACTTACCCTTTGACCATTTACATCATCCATCAAACATATTACTATTCTTTATTGCTCACCCTGTTTCTTGAATTGAACCATAATTCCTGATATCACAGCATCCACTGTTAAACAATAACAACATGAACTATAACCTATTGAATAAGGTACTATTATTATGGTTGCCTTAGTTCTCCAAACCAAACCACCATTTATTGTTTACCTCATTTTAAAGTTTTTTCCCTTTCTGGCTTAGCGGCATATAAAAATCAGAAATAAACATAGCAATGAGTAATTTTCCGTCCAACATTAAGGTTACATGGCCTAAAACACTCTGAACACTAATGAGTCACTGAAAGATGATGATGAATGGTGGGTGGCATTGGTCCCAAAAGAAACGTCTAATTAATTGGAAGGTTACTATTATGGCTAAAAGCCTAATTAGCAGCTTAGTAATGCAAATGAATATGGTTTTGTCGCTTTTGGGCATACATAGTTGGTTTGCACAACGCATGATTGTCTTTCTTGTCCTATGCATCGTCCTATTTTGCCCATGCCCATATCTTTGTTTCCTTCTATAAGCTGATCTTACTGTTTTCTTTTTCTTTAAAAGTCACCTAACCCAACTTTCCATTGACCAAGATCTCTTGAATATCCTTTCTACTACCAATTTATTCGGAATCCACAAGTTCCACTACTTTGAATTTGCACAATAGAGAGCAGCTCAACCATTGGCAATCATGGATTTTCAAAGCTCGAGCATGAAACCTTTGGTCTGGTCAAGAGTAAAAAAAATTATCGACAAAGGGCCAAATATACCCATGTATTATGAGAAAATATTTAAATATATCTTTCGTTATACTTTAGATTAAAATATACCCTTGCTGTAATACAATTGGTTCAAATATACCCCTTTTTTGTTAAGTTTGTCCAAGGTGGACATCAAATTCTACGTGACACTGTTATTTGATGAAGTGGATGCAACATGGCATGCCACCTCAGTACCCTTAATCCATATACAAAAGACTAAAATTTGAAATACAGTATTTTTCATGATAGGGGTAATGGTAGCAATAGTGATGGAGGGAAAGAAAATTTTAGTGGCACAAAAAAATAGAAGGAAGGCATAAAATGGGTTAGGGGCACAGAGGTGGCAACCCATGTGACATCCACCTCATGAAATGTCAGTGTCACGTAGGATTGCGCTGAGGTGGCAAGTCATGTGACATAGTGTTACGTAGGATTGGATGTCTAATTTGGATAAATTTAATGAAAAAGGCATATAATTGAACTAATAATATAACGACGAAGGTATATTTAAACTCAAAAGTATAACACGGGTACATACAAACCTTTTCTCACGTTACATAAGTATCATTACATTTAGCGAGCTTTCCTTTCTACTTCAAATGCGCCGAGTGTAAACAAGTAGTAGGAATTATGCAAGAACCACACATTCCCCACTTTTATATCTGAACTTCTTAGGTTTTATGTTCAAATTGAACTCACCCTCAACATAATAAAAATATCCAACATTTGTACAAAGCATTTTGCAATATTACTAATATAATGCTACAAAGAAACCAAACATAAGATATATGAGATATGCTTCCTCAAGTCTTCACCTTTTCAAACTTCCTTGTCAACATACTTAATAAACACAGTAGTTGCTTATGATCAAGAACTAAAATAGGAGAGTTGAGAGAACTCTCCTCCTCTTATATATATATTCTTTTCACAATATATCCAAGATTTGGTAGCACTAAGGATCTATATTAATCCTCAAGAACAGACACTTAATTCCCAAAATGTTAACTTCTTTCATCACAGAGGCTCCTGCATTGTTACAACTATTGGACTTTTCACCTCATGTTTCCCATCTGACCAAACTAAGGAACCACTTTTCACAATTGAACTCCCTGGTGATAACTTCACTGCTTCAGCTTGTACTCTAACCAGAAAATTAAGCTTCTGTCCCACTCTCCTAAACGCCAATTTTTCCGGCTCCACTGTCACCACCATACCCCGTGGCGGCTTCACTGTCACCTTGTACAGAGAATCTGGATCGCCGACGTTGGTCACAGACCTAATGAAGTGAGTGGACAACTTGTGCTTTCCATATTGTTGAAACACAGCTGAAAGTGAAGGGTAATTCAAATTCCCTACATGGCCTGCTCTTTTTGCCCCGCTACAATCTGAGTACTTCCTTGTGACAACTTGAACATTCTTGGTTGTGTAATTTGAATTGCACAAGAAATCGACGTAGTCATAGGAAGTTAAGTCATAAATCAAACCAGGGTCCATTGCCTTTTGAGGATGCACATGTCCTGCACCAAAATCCATCACCGTCGATGAATTACCAGTAGATTCATCCATCATAATTTGTCCCCGATTATCCACTGTATATGCAGTTGTCATTAATGCCGATCTTATAGCTGCTGGGCTCCATCCTGGATGCGCCGCCTTCAACAATGCTGCCAGCCCAGATACATGGGGGCATGCCATGGAGGTCCCGCTCAAAATGTTGAACTCTGTTCTCCGTTTATCCGATGGAATCCCACTCGGGCCGACGCCATCTGGCCAAGCTGCGAGAATATTCAATCCAGGTGCAATCACGTCGGGCTTTAGAATTTCCGGTGTTTCAGGATTTGGACCACGAGCTGAAAATGACGCTACTACTGGAGCTGGCTTCACATTTACAATTGTGCCTCTGAACACAATCGTCGCCGTTGGGGGTGACTTGGACTTTAATGCTGTAGATATGTACTTCCTTATTTCGTCACCGGCGGATGCTCCAACTGACGTTGCCGGTAACACGTGGCAATCGGCTACCAATCCTTCCCCATCAAAAACTCCGTTTGCTAATACCATCCCTATTCCACCTGCTTTCTTCACCACTTCACCTTTTACAGCTCTCGAATTGACGCCTCTGTCACATAACACAACTTTGCCTTGAACGTCATTAGGGTTTAATGAACCTTCCAAACACAATGAAGACGAATATCCATCGCTACCTTCACTCCCGGCGTAAATTAGCGGGTAGAGTTTGTGAGGAGCTAACGTCGGGCCACCGTAGATGCTCACTCCAGGAATTATTTTCCCGTTTCCCAGTTTCACGTCCGCCGGGAAATCACGGTCGATTGTTCCGGCACCGACGGTGGTGACCCAGGGAGCTACATTAGTTACTGTGAGGCCTCCTGGCCCGCCGTTTCCGGCGGAGGCAGAGACGAAGATTCCGGCATCACTGGCGGCAAATGCGGCAATGGCGATTGCGTCGAGGTTATAAGGCACCACAACTCCACCAACACTAAAAGAGATGACGTCAACACCGTCAGCAACGGCGGTGTCAAAAGCAGCGAGGATATCAGCGTCGTAGCAACCTGAAGCCCAGCACACTTTGTAAGCAGCTAAGCGAGCTTTTGGAGCCATTCCAGCAGCAACACCACGCGCGTATCCGAGAGTAGACGCCGGGAATACGTACCTCCCTGCGGCAATTGAGGCTGTATGGGTCCCATGCCCATCGGAGTCTCTAGGAGATCGATGCTCTACAGTTTCGTTCATTCTCCCATTCGTAGCCTCATATCCCTTGGAAAAATATCTCGCTCCGATCAATTTCCGGTTGCATGAAGTCGCCGGAAAGTCTTTGCCAGTGACGCATTCGCCTTTCCATTTAACCGGAACCGGACTAAGATCATGATCATTAAAGCTCTTTCTCTCAGGCCAGATCCCTGTATCAATTACTCCGATTACAAGGTCCGACCCGAAATCCGATTCCTTAAGCAGCCCAGCACTGTCCGTACTAGTCAAGCCTAGAAATTCAGGGGATCTCGTGGTTTGCACGTGCCTAACTTGTTCAGGTATAACAGCAAGAACCCCAGGTAATGCCTCAAGTATTTTAGCATCCGAAATCAATAATTTAGCAGAAAAGCCATGAAAAACATTACTGTAAGTGTGAATAATACGATTTTCAGACCCAACCCCACCAGATTCTAGGGAGTGGGTATTTGAAGAGAGAGATGTGAGAGCTGATTCATACCAGTGCTCATGGGTTGGAAATATCGAAGGTTTTGCATCGTGTTGAACGTGAACTATAAATGTTTTGGGGTTATTCACAGTTGATGAAACTGAAACAGTAATTGCGAAAAAAGAAAGAAAACAGTACAAAATAGAAAATGCCATGAGAGCACCTGTGGAGGCTGCAGAAAATGGGCGGCAAGTATAATAATAATGGAGTGAAGTTTCATATACGAAGAAGAAGAAGAAGAAGAGCGAAAGTGCAAGTGGTTACAGTACAATATACAGAAGCTGAGGTGGAGAGACTGAGTGGATAAATTGGACGTAAGTGAAGTCATGTTTTTTAAATAGAGAATTTTTAGACTTTCTTTTACTTTTTGGTAGGAGCAGAAAATAAAACTTAGCACTACTGTATTTTATTGTCTCTGTCAATTCTCGAGATTTGCAATGGTGGGGATTTGCTGTCTTGCTTGAAATTTAACAGCCTTTCATTTCTCTTCTCTTGATACTAGCACTAACTTTGTTTTTCTATGTTGTTCCCTCTGTTAAATTTATTTTTTTTGTTCCTTTTAAAAAGTATAATTTAGCTTAAATTTTTAATTCTATTTTTAATAAATCTTTTTTATAATATTACTAATACTCTAAATCCTTTTTATGCACAATCAAATAAATTTACATAAATTAGAACGGAAAGAGTATTATCATTTTCCGATAGGGAAAAATCGAATTCACTATTTTAAACTCATCTTGAATTTTGTGGAACCCATGGCACTATTATAACTTTTTTTTTCCCTTCAATTTCAAAGAGACAACAAGTGTGCCCTACCATTTAAAAAGAATGAGAGAAGTCAAGCCATTTCCAGCACTATTCTTAGGTTTGAAATTTATTGATGTGTCTCAACTTTTATGACAAAAGGTGTAAGTAGCACATGGTAAAATAAGAGTATATCATTTGAGATAATTTGGTCATATTGGTATAGATTTTAAATATATTGATATGTTAGCGTGAAATCATAGTGAATGAAGTTATTAAAAATGAACAAGGTAGACGTAACTAAAAGAAAGTTATAATCTCAGAACAAAATAGAAGTAAATAATTTATATAGACATTATTATAGTTGAGAATATACTGTAGCATTTTTCTTTGCCATTCTCATAAAGCAATTCCCAGTCCCACTGTCCACGACAATACGGTTAATTATAGTAAGTGTAATGGATTATCATCAGCCATTTTCCCCTCTTCTTCCAAGGCTACAAAAAGTATAAATATAAGCTTCTGTTATGAAATAGAAGCAATGTAGTAAGACATGAACAAGAAATAGAGACAGGGAGAAGGAAACGATTTTCTTCTTCAATTGTCTGTGTTTTTCTATTACAAAATCTTTATATAGGATGAAAAATGAATAAAAATATGTCATTGAATATGTCATTAATCATTTGAGATGAAGTTCATGGAGGAAGACTAGATATCCATCATAATTTGATTTTTCTTATAATACTCCCGTTGGATGTCCATAGATAATGTGTCTCGTTAAAGCCTTATTAGAAAAAACCCTCCAAAAGAACCCCTAGTGAAAGAAAAAGAATACACATGTTTATAAATACGCCTTTTGGTTGCCTAATTAAAAACCTTCAAGGAAAACTCAGTTAGACAAAATCTTATAAGGGAAAAACAGTACAACGCGTATTAATTCCCCTAATGAGAGCATCAATTCACATCCTTGAGTCTTCGCATCCCAATCTTGTATGCTAGTTTCTTGAAGGTTGACATCGGTAGCGATTTGGTGAATAAATCAGTCATATTATCACTTGATCGAATCTGTTGCACATTATCACCATTCTTTTGAAGATCAAGTGTGAAAAATAACTTTAGTGAAATGTGCTTTGTCCTTTCTCCTTTTATGAGTCCTCTCTTCAATTAGGCTATGCATGTTGCATTGTCTTCATATAAAATTGTGGGTAGTTTATCACACTTCAAACTATATTTGTCTCTAATGATATGTATTGTAGACCTCAACCATACACATTCTCGACTTGTTTCATGAATAACAATTATCTCAGCATGATTAGATGAAGTAGCCACGATTAATTGCTTAGTCGATCGCCCAGATATGGCTATGGCTCCACAAGTAAACACATAGCGTATTTGAGATCGAGCCTTGTGTGGGTCAGATAAATACCCAACATCGACATAACCAACAAGATCGGGACTGCAATCATTGCCATAAAATAATCACATATCGGTAGTTTCTTTTAGATATCACAATATGTGTTTGATTCAATTCTAATGTCTCCTTGTATGAGCAGAGTTATATCTTGCTAAGACATTAACTGAAAAAGTTATGTCAGGTCTTGTAGTGTTAGCAACATACATTAGTGCATCAGTTGCACTAAAATATGATACTTCAGGACCATGAACAATCATCGAAGTACTTAATGGAAGTGCTCCATCCATGTAAAATCGTTTCAATACCTTTTCTATGTAGGCAGATTGATGAGCAAAAGTCATGTTTGCCAAATGTTCAATTTGTAAGCCAAGACATAATTTTGTCTTTCCGAGATTTTTCACCTCGAATTCCTTCTTTAAATAATCAATTGCCTTTTGGAGTTCTGTAGGAGTTTCAATAAGGTTTATGTCATCAACATATACAGAAAGTACAACAAACTTTGATGTTATTTTCTTTATAAAAAACACATGGACGAATGGCATAATTTGTATAAACTTCCTTTAATAAATACTCACTAAGGCAGTTATACCTTATTCTTCCTGATTGCTTTAGACCATACAAAGATCTTTGCAATTTGATTATATTTTTCGGGACTTTGAATTATGTGCGTCAGGCATTTTAAGTCCGTGGGGAATTTTCATGTATATCTTATTATCAAGTGAGTCGTAAAGGTAGGTTGTAACCACATCCATTAAATGGATGTCAAGCTTTTCATGGACATCAAAATTAATGAGATAACGGAACGTTATAACACCATAACAGGAGAATACGTCTCTTCATGATCGATATCAGACCTTCGTGAAAATCCTTTCGCAACAAGGCGTGCCTTGTATCTTTTTACCTCATTTTTCTTATTATTTTTGCGTACAAAGACCCATTTATAGCCAACGGGCTTAACACCATTAGGTGTTTGGACTATATACACAAAAACTTCACGTTTCGCAAGTGAAGTTAATTCTGCCAGGATAATGTCTTTCCATTTTGACCAATCATTTCTCTGTCTACATTCATTGACAGATTTTGGTTCAAGATCCTCATCTTGTTTCATCATTTCAACAACGACAATAAAAGCAAAAAACATTATCAATAATAATATTATTTCGGTTCCATCTTTTTCCCTTCGAGAATAACTTATTGAGATCTCTCCATTCTCATCATTTTCAGGTACCTGAACCTCCATTGAGGTCTTATCATTTGTTATGTGTCTGTGCTTTTCATGATCCTCTACCTCCGTATTATGATCACTTTGATCATTTTCTCCTTCGAAAAAACTTCTCTTTTTCGAGGATTTTTATCCTTAGAACTAATTGGTCTATCACGTTTCAAGTGTGGTTTAAAATCATTTGCTTTAATTGATTGCCCTAGCGAGATATCAACTCGAATTGGTGCATTAGCAGCTGGAATATGTGACTTAGTCACCCTTGGTAGGTCAGTGAATACATCTGGCAGTTGGTTTTGCAATATTTTACAAATGAATTATCTTTTGAACCTCTTGTTCACATTTATTTGTTCGAGGATCTAAATGATATAGTGAATCATTCTAGTTGATATACAATAATCAGTAAATGCCTGAGATGTAAACTCACCAGCTTACGAAGACGAATTGTCTTAATTGTATAATCTGAAAATTATGCTCTTATTTTTATCATTTGAGCCAACAATCTCGTGAATGCGATATTGCGAGTTGATAATAAGCACACATGTGACTATCTTATAGATGCATCTACCAAAATCATATAATATCTGAATGGTCCACATGGAGGGTAAATGGGCCACATATATCACCCTGTATACGTTCCAAAAATGTAAAGGATTCCATCCTAACTTTAATAGTTGATGGTCTAATGATTAATTTGCCTTGAGAACATGCAACACAAGAGAATTCCTTAAATTGAATAATCTTTGGGTTCTTCATTGAATATCCATGTAAATTCTCAATTATTTTAAGCATCATAATAGAACCATGATGACCCAGTGGGTTATGCCAAATAATAAAATTATCTTGATTAGTAAATTTCTTATTTACTAGGGTATGTGTTTCAATCCTGCTAATATTTGTGTAATATAAGCCGGAGGAAAGAGCGAAAAATATTTCAAGCACATATTTCTTACCCGACGTTATTGTAGTAATATAAAGATACTCAATCTTTTCATTATTTGTAGTCTCAATGTGGTATCCACTTTGGCGATTTTGAAACTTAGTAAGAAACTTACTACAATATAATGCTTCATTAATAGCCAAATTTATTCCTCCAGGTAGTAACAAATTTGCTCTTCCTGAGCCTTCAATTAATTTTGTATTGCAGATGTTGTATCAACATTGGCTTCTTTCATCACCAAATAAGAGAAATATCTTGTATCTCTTAAAATAGTATGTGTTGTAGCACTATACTAAGACATATATGTTTAATCAAAGAATTGGATTCTTAGTCAAAGCTATTTTAAGAAGTACTCGGGCTTCTGATAACTAAAGAAATTAGCTAACAATAAGATTTAGACTTGTAAATAAGAAAGCAATAAGATAGCATAAATGTAAGTATATTTTAGTAGTGGTTCGAACGTGTCCATACAAGTGAGGTTTTAATCCATTTTATAAGGAATTTCTTAATATAATGTCTACTCTTCTTAATGATTGATCATTAATGACTAATAATATCATTAACGTAACGTTACAATTGGTAATCGTAACTATTACGTGAAGATTATGTAACGTTTAGCTCATTGATTGAAGACCTTTGAATCTGCCCTTTATTCTGCCTTGGTTCATTCTGATCGTGTCTCTTCAACTCCTCAATTAGACTAGAACTCTCGCATCTAATTGTCTCGTGTGCATGCTATTCCGTTCCTCTTTACCCCGTACGTTTTTCTAAACTTCTTACCACCTATCATGTTTCCATTGACCCGCGTAGATTGCCTTGTCATCAAAATTATTACACGTGTGAAGTTTATTTTTTACCAATACAAATAGTCCCCCCACTTACCATTTATTTATCAATTAAATATTTGGTAAGTGGATACTCATTTATGGCGGGAATGTTTTGTTGCCGCTTCACTCGTACCATTGCATCCGTCCCTGAATGTATGAGTCTCTTGTCACTTCCATTTAATGTTAGTTCCATGTGGCATTATCAGATTTATTCTACAATTCGTCAATGCCTTTTAGGGATTTTTGCGACTGCATCAGTCACAAAGTGACTGTTCTAATCATGACTTTCACATCAGTGTCTTTTTTCATTTTTTGACGGTTGCCTCTGAATATAAATACCCATTTTTCCTGACTTTGCTTTCATGAAAGACTTTTAAGTTTCCTTCATTACTTGTACACTCCTCTTTCACATAAATATCTCTTCCTCAAATCAAGAACCCAAGAAGGTTATAAATGTAGACGAATTATCTCCTTCTTCTGCTCCAATCCGGAGTAGGAGGGGGTGGTAGACTAAGAATCTTGAGTTCTACTCCTTCTAGGGGTTCTTCTTCCCCTTTCAACATTACTCCCCTACTATCTTCTAGGTCTAATGTTTCTTCGTCTTCTCCTAGGGCTAGAGCTTCTAGATCTTCTTCTAAGAGTAGAGAACCTAACAAACCACTTCGTGAGCCAAAAGTTGATGAAATTGTTCCTGCTAAGTTTTCTTTTGTAAAGGATAGTGAGGCCATAAGAAAATAAATTTATTCTATGACATCTCATGATCGTGTTGATCTTTACCCTACTCAAATCGCTGAGGGTTTAGTTTCACTCATGCATAGAGATTGTTATTGGAAATCTGACTTTCCCGTCTTAGTTCCCAATGAGAATCAGAGAATAACCTCTTACGGAACTGGGGTTTCTTTTGTGTATACTTACCCCTTTACTTTAGGATTCAAGCCTCCCATCGACCCTGTCATTATAGGATTTTGTCAATTTTTAATGTGTGCTTGGGACAAATCAGTCCTCTTATCTGGAGGGCAGTAGCATGCCTTAGATATTTGGCCACCTTAGCTTCATTTCCTTTTACTTTTCATCATCTCATTCATCTATATTCTCCTATGCTGTTCCGCCAAGGAGTTTTTACTCTTGCGTCTAGGATTAAAAGAGTTTTGGTTATACCTGATGATGATAAATATAGAGGGTGGTATGTCCGGTATGTCGCTGTCCCTACTAAAGGTTTGGTAGTTGAAGAGAATCTCCCCTTCCCTGAGAAGTGGAACTTTGCACGTGCGTACAGTTTTGCTCACTTTCTTCTTTATATTTTTTTTTATAAATCTTCAGTACCATGACTATTTTTTTCTTCTTCTTGCAGCAACCATGGGTACCGTTGAGGAGGTCTCAGATTTTCGTGGTTGGGTAGAAAAGTTGTTGTTGATTTCTCCAATGGAATAACGTTCTTGGAAGTACCTCTCGGTGAGATTTGGTTGGAAAGTGAACACCCATGGTATATTTTTTTTATATACTTCCTTTGTTTCTCCTTTCAAGCTTCTCTAACCCCTTTTATTTGTCAGGGTTTCCCGCTCGTGGGCTCTCTGCTGCTGCAATATCCGCTTCGAAACTTTCTTTGGTCAAGGCCCAAGAAATTATTATGAACTCCTCTTCATCAAAAAGGAAAGCAAGTGTGTCTCAGACCTTGGAAGATGAGGAAAAGCAGGAGGAAGGTTCATTGATTCGGAGGTCACGGAGAAGAAAGGTCGTGTCTGACGATGAATCTGTTCCAGTTACTGATCCACCTTCCGTGCCTGAGTCAGAGCCTTCCTCTCCTAAAGATGCAACTCCTTCCCGCTCGTGGGCTTTCTGCTGCTGCAATATCCGCTTCGAAACTTTCTTTGGTCAAGGCCCAAGAAATTATTATGAACTCCTCTTCATCAAAAAGGAAAGCAAGTGTGTCTCAGACCTTGGAAGATGAGGAAAAGCAGGGTTTCCCGCTCGTGGGCTCTCTGCTGCTGCAATATCCGCTTCGAAACTTTCTTCTCCTAAAGATGCAACTCCTTCCTATGCCAATGAATCAATTGAACAATTATTCCACCGAGGCTTTGACACAGTTTCTGAGGAAACACCTATTTCTATTTTTCATCTATCTGCTCCAGTGGAAATTTCATCTGCCGTACTTGTTGATGTTTCTGCTCCACAGCCTATTCCATCCGTGGCTCCTTCATCTGCCCCTACTTCCGTGCCTTCCATTGTCGAAGTAGGATCTTCCAATATTGGGGAGATCAAGAAAATTATAATAGAGGTTCCTGCGGGAGGTAGCCTCTTACAGAAATCAGGCCAGGAGAATGTGTGGTTGAAGCCTCTGATAGACCCGGTTGAAAAGTCTAAGTTGGAAAGTCATAGCTCCTTAACTTGGATGAACGAGATTGTGCACTAGTCCTTAAAGGTATCTTTTATACCGTTCCCTTTTTTTATATATCCCGTACCAATGTCTGACTTCTCTTTTTGTGCAATTCAATCTTATTGGTACAAAATTGATGAAAAAGATCGTTCATACAGAGCAATTAGCGAATGACTATCATACCAAGCCTGATAACTGGAGGGAGCAATTCGAGAGTCTTCAGCTTGATATGGAGGCAGTAGAGGAGGATAAGTGTACCTTGGATTAGCAAATCAGAGTAATTGCAACGGAATTGGCCATCGCGAAGGATTCATCAAGTCAAGCAGGCAAGGATAAAAAAATCTTGGAGTCTTCCTTAGCTTTCCCATGCTACTGAAGAGATAAGAAGCTTGAAGGCTTTGTTGGACCAGAAGGAGGCTTATGCTGGTGAACTTGTGCAATCACTTACCCAGACCCAAGAGGATCTCCGTGAATCTTCAAACAAGATTCAGTTTTTGGAAAGATCTCTTGCCCCTTTGCAGGCTTCTTATGATGCTATCGTGGTTGAAAGAGATGAGCAGAGAGCCAATATTGAACAATGGGAGAAAGATTACGAGGATCTTGAGGATAAGCTAGTTGTTGATGTGAGTTGGGATTATTTGGATTCCCGGCTTGACACATTGACGGAAATGGGCCAAGAAAATTTTGACTTAGAAGCTGAAATTGCCAAGACTAAGGAGACGATTGAAAAGTCTCGGCAAAGTCAAAATTTTTCGTCCCCTGAAGTTGAAGTTCCAATGGGTGATGAGATCGTGCCTGATGAAGCTGTTGCCCAAGCCTCTCCATCTCAAGCCGATCCTCCTGTTGATGAAGATAATCCTCCCAGTACCTAGTGAAAGTGTTTATCAACCCTTCTCTTTTTCTTTTTTGGAACAATTGGTGGTTACCCCCGGTCCCATTTTGGAGTGAAGTTTGGTTTAGTAAGTCCCCAATGAAAACTGAGGGGCAACTTTGTATAAACACTTTTGGTTTAAACTAATTTAATACTTAGTGTTTACCATTATATAATATTAATATTTACATTTCTTAGCATGACTTGTGTTTTTTTGAGTTTTCGTTTTACTCTTAAGTGTTTGCATGCTTTACGTTCGGGTTTTTGTTTTACCCCTTTGGTATTTAATTTTGCATTTAAAAAATGCTTCAGTATTTTGTGTCTTTTTGAAATAAGCACGATTTATAAAAGAGGGCCCTTTTACGAATGACACTTAATGAAGAATACGTCTAACTTCATAATGGTGTAAACATACAAAAAAAAGATAGGAATTCTCATGTTTTTTCCGAATAATGTTTTGCATAAAGTTTTATATTATTCGAACTTTCGTAACATTTTACATGTGTTTGAGCATCGTCTATGACTCTTTCATAACTATTTTCGCTTACAACAGGTTTTGAATAAACACGGGGGTACGAATTTCTTCCCGTAACTAAATTCTGCCTTTAACCTAAACATTCGTTTATATTCACGAGTGTGTTCTTTGTAGGTTTCTGAATCGGGCTTTGTGTTTTTGTATTTGGCTCTTTGATTCTGCTCATAACTTTTGACTTGTTGGGAAAAATGGATCTTCATGCTTGAACTTTGACTCTTTTGATAGTCTTCTTTGCCTCTTTCCATACTGCATAGTCCCCCAAGTGTTTGAGCTTTGAAGAATGAAATATCGAGCACTTGACTATTCCTTTCTTATGGTCATTTTCCTGAAAAGGAAAAACATACGAGACTCGAAGGTATATAGTTTAGATGATGAGTGCTTAACCCTTTGAAACGTCCATCAAAATGTTGTAACCCTAGACCGGGAATTCAATTTTTTCCTCGTGTCTATTCATGTCTAATATCATCATCTTGTTATGGGTTAGCTTTTTGCTTATTATCTAAACTGGTTAGTATAATTTTTACTGTACTAAATAAAATTGAATGTAATGATACCTATCCGTGGGTATTCCTTCTCCTTAGAAGTAATATTTCTTCAAGTGAACAACGTTCCAACTTGTTGGTAAATTCTACCATCTATGGTTTCCAGCTCACATGCTCCTTTTCCAGCAATACCACGCATTTTGTAGGGTTCTTCCCAATTTGGATTTAATTTTCCTGCTTCTGCCTCCTTTGTTGATTGAAAAACTTTATTAAGGACAAAATCCCCAATTTTAAAGTATCTGAGGTGAGATTTTTCTGTTGTAATATCGCTCTATGATTTGATTTTGAGCTGCCATGCATATTAAAGCAACTTCTCTCCTTTGGTCGAGTAAATCCAGATTTGTTCTCAACTCGTCATTGCTTGTTTCTTCTGTTGCTATTGTGAATCTCATGCTCGGTTCACCAATTTCCACTGGTATTAGAGCTTCTGAGCCGTAAACAAGCACGAATGGGGTTTCTCCCATGGCTATCTTTGCAGTAGTTCTATAAGCGCATAATATTGTCGGTAGTTCTTCAGGACAATTTCCCTTAGATTTTTCCAATCGTTTCTTCAGATTGTTAACAATGATTTTATTTGTTGATTCAGCTTGCCCGTTAGCCACAGGATGATATGGTGAATAAGTGATTCATTTGATTTGCCAGCTTTGGAAGAATTCTGTGATTTGCGAGCCTATGAATAGTGGGCCATTGTCACATACAATTTCCTTTGGTACACCAAAACGACATATGATGTTTCGCCATATGAGACTTTTCACTTCTTTTTCTCGCACCTGTTTAAAAGAATCTGCCTCCACCCATTTTGAGAAATAATTTGTTAATACAAGTAAAAATCGTACCTTTCCTCTGGTTGGGGGTAGAGGTCCTACTATATACATTCCCCATTTCATAAATGGCCAAGGTGATACAACCGGGTGTAGTAATTCTGTGGGCCGATGCATATTGTTAGCATATCGCTAATATTTATCGCATTTAGCCACAAAATTTTCAGCGTCTTCTTCCATCTTAGGCCAATAGTACCCTACTCTGATTAGGGTTTTGACTAAGGATGTTGCACCTGCGTGTTCCCACAATGTCCTTCGTGTGCTTTTGTCATCACGTACTCAGTTTGGTTTGGTCCAAGGTACATTGCTAGGGGACCTCCAAACATTTTGCGATACAGAGTGTCACGAACTAGGCAGTACCGTGCAGCTTTTCCATGAAGTTCTTGAGCTTATTTCTTATCTTCAGGCACGGTACCATTCTACAAAAAATTTACAATTTCATTTCTCCAATCCTAGGTTAGATTATTAAATGTTACCTCATTCTTGTCCTGGTCAATTTCCGAATGAAATAAGTGTATCACAATAGCATTGTCTTTATTCGTTACATCGGTAACTGCTGCAAGATTAGCTAACGCATCCACTTCTGCGTTTTCCTCTTTAGGTACTTGCATAATCTTCCATGACTGGAATTGCTTCACCAGGACTCGTGCCTTTTCCAGATACTGTTGCATTTGAGTCTCTCTAGCAATATAAGTCCCCTGCATCTGGTTCACCACTAGTTGAGAGTCACTTTTAATCACGATCTACTCAATTGAGAGTTCTCGTGCTAATTCGGGTCCTGCAATGACAGCTTCGTACTCCGCTTCATTGTTAGTAATGGGATAACATTTAATAGCTTGCCTTATCTTTTCACCCGAAGGTGGTATTAAAATAATTCCCAACTGGGCTCCTATGATATTAGAAGAGCCGTTGGTGAATAGAGTCCATATTCCTGGATTAGCTCCGGTAAAGATTTGTAATTCTTTTTCTACTTCAAGAATTAAGCTAGTGTTAAAATCTGCGACAAAATCGGTTGAAACCTGAGACTTTATTGCAGTCCTAGGCTGATAGACTATGCCATATTGGCGTAGTTCTATTGCCCATTTAGCCAGTATACCTGGCAGTTCTTGCTTATGCAAAATATTTCTCAAAGGATATGAAGTTACAACAGTAATTGGGTGACATTGAAAGTACAGTCTTAACTTTCTAGCTGCCATGATTAGAGCCAAGGCTAATTTTTCTAGATAAGGATATCTAGTTTCAGCATCTAGTAAGGACTTACTTACATATTAGATAGGAGATTGCTTACCTTTGTCCTCCCTTACCAGGACTGCACTTACGACTATTTCTGCCACAACAAGATAAATGTATAACATTTCCCCTTCCTTTGGTTTAGACAGTAGTGAAGGATTCGATAGATAAGCCTTCAAGTCTTTAAGAGCTTGTTGACATTCTTCAGTCCATTCGAACTGATTCTGCTTCTTTAGTACTGAGAAGAATTTAAAACTTTTCTCTGAAGATCTGGAGATGAATCTTCCTAAAGCTGCAATCCTACCTGTTAATCTTTGAACTTCTTTTTGCTCGTTAGTACATCAGATATTTTTTCAATAGCTTTAATTTGAGAAGGATTTACTTCAATTCCTCTATTTGATACGAGAAAACACAAAAATTTACCTGATTTAACGCTAAAGGCGCATTTTTTTGGATTTAACTTCATGTTATACCTGCGGAGGATCTAGAAAGTAGTTGAGAGATGTTGGAAATGATCTTCTGCCTTCGTTGACTTTATCAACATGTCATCACTGTACACCTCCATTGTTTCCCCCAGATGTTCCCGGAACATCTTGGTCACTAGCCTTTGATACGTGGCTCCAGCATTTTTCACGCCAAAAGGTATGACTTTGTAACAATAAGTACCCCTGTTTGTAATAAAGGAGGTTTTTTCCTCGTCCGAGGGGTCCATTTTTATTTGATTGTAACCAGAATATGCATCTAGAAAGCTTAATAATTCATGACATGTAGTGGCATCAATCATTTGATCTATGTGCGGTAATAGAAATGAGTCTTTTGGGCATGCTTTATTCAAATCCGTATAATCTACGCATACTCTCCATTTACCGTTCTTTTTAGGTACCACTACGGTATTAGCTAACCAATTAGGATATTTTACCTCATGTATTGAACCGATTTTTAAGAGTTTATTTACCTCTTCATCGATCACTTGATCCTGGAACGATCCCTGCTTTCGTTTCTTTTTCTTGACAAGTACGAAGGATGGGTCTTCATTTAGTTTATGAGTCATCACTTCTGGGGGTATACCTGTCATATCTGAATGGGACTAAGCAAAACAATCTGCGTTAACTTTTAAATATTCAATTAACTTACCTTTTCTGTTCGAGCTTAGCCTTGCTCCTATGTGGATTTTGTGCTCAGGCTTAAGCTCGAACAGTGGAACAGCTTCGAGCTCCTCAGTCGTTGTCTTAATATTTTCATTCTCTTCTGGTTCTTGAATAACATCAGGTCTGGAATCCATTTCTGTATGTATTGATGTGGAATCCGTGGTGATTTGATTCATCGTGTCTTTATCATTTTCTTCCGTGTCTGTTCGAGTTTCTCCCTCGTCTTTTGATTCCTCCGCTATTTCTTTTTGTTGGAATGCATCACTGAGTTGATGTTTCTTGAAGTCTGATGATCACCTTGAATTTGCTGGATTCTCCATCTGGAAGGGAATTTGATTACCTGATGCAGGGTGGATGGTACTGCATCCATGTCATGGATCCATGGTCTCCCCATGATTACGTTATAATCCATATTTGTATCTATAACTTGAAATTTCGTTTCCTTGATGACACCTTCTGCATAGGTATTAAGCTCAATTTCTCCTTTTGTTATGACAATAGAGTTGTCGAATCCGGACAAAGAACGTGCTTTTGGAATTTTACGGTCCCCCATTAACATCTCTTCCACAACCCTCAGCAAAATGATATTGACCATGTTACCTGGATCAATCAATACTCTTTTTATGTTAGTGTCATGTATAAGTAGAGATATTACCAGTGCGTCATTATGTGAAAGCAGTAATCCATCAGCATCTGAGTCATTGAATGAGATGTTGTCAGCCTCCAAAGTCTCACGAGTCCATTTCCCGTGGGTCACTGTGAACTTGGTCATCCTTCTTGCTGAAGTATAAGTTACGCAATTTACCTCCTCTCCTCCATTTATCACATTTGCAGTTCTCTTCGGAGATGGTGGTTTTGGGGGCTCCTGCCTATTCTTCATATGTGCATGTTTACCTTTTTCTCTAAACAGTTCTGTTAGATAACCTTGTTTTAATAAGTGTTCTACCTCACCTTGCAATAACCTGCAGTCTGATGTTTTGTGCCCAAGATCATTTTGAAATTCACACCAGAAGTCTGGGTTCCTTCTGTTTGGATTTGATCTCATTTCTTTGGGTCATCGAAATTTATCACCCATATTTCTTAATACTGTAATTAATTCTAAAGTACTTACATTGAAATTGTAGTCTCCAATTCTTATATTACCTCTATTTTGCTCATCTCGATCCTTTCTGGATCTTGATGATAATGAGCTCGAATCTTTATTCGACGGTCTGTGATCAGAGCGTGAGTTTTCAAATTTGGAACGAGCCTCTCATCCCGAAGGTCCCATGTATGGATCCTACCTATTTTTTCCAAATCTTCTTTCTGATTCAGAGCGTCTAGAACTCATCCTGTCTTCTGCTTTTGATTGGGCAATAATATCTTCCTCAATTCGTAATTTGGTGATGTACCTGTTATAAACATCATTCCATGTCGTAGCTGGGAACTCTCTCAATATCTCTTTGAGTCTCCTCGTGGCTTTATAGCTTTTATCGTTCAAATTACTTGCAAAGGCCATAGCTGCCCAATTGTCACGTACTCTTGGTAGAAGCATCCTTTCACGTTGAAACCTGTCTACGAATTCACGAAGCAACTCCTTATCTCCTTGTTTTATTTTGAATATGTCTTCCATTCTCTTTTTCACTTTTTACGCACCGGAATGTGCTTTTATAAACAAATCTGCAAGCTTAGCAAAAGAATCGACGGAAATTTTGGGCAACAGAGAATATCATGTTAATGCTCCTTTGGTGAGTGTCTCTCCAAAATTTTTGACCAACACAGATTCAATTTCTTTCTTAGTCAGGTCGTTTCCTTTTACTCTGTGGTGAAAGCAGTAACGTGATCACGTGGATCAGTTGTCCCATCGTACTTTGGTACATCAGACATTTTGAATTTCTTGGGAATCGGTAAAGGTGCTACACTTGGCTTCCAGGGTTGTTGAGAGTATTTATCAATATCAATACCCTTGATGACAGGTGGTACTCCAGGAATTTGCTTGATGCGATCGTTTTGTTCCTTCACTTGTTTCTTCAAGGTTAGTATTAAAGATTGTAAATCTGAATTATTAGACATACCTGGTCTTCCTCCAAGTGATTCATTTAGAGTGCCTCTACTTCCTGAATTTGAGTCCAGATTGTGGATTTTCTACAGTAGCGGTGTTGTTTGGAGGAGGCGTAGGCGACACAGTTGGTAGCCCCCTCATGAAAGCTTGAAGAGCTTCACTCACATATTCACCAACCAACTGCTTCACAGGATCTTGTTCTCCTGTTTGCTCGTTTCCAATTTGATCATTGTTGTGAGTTGTAGATCTTTCTGGGGAGTTGTCCCTTGAACCTCGTGGGGATCCCTGAGGCGATGGAACTGGGGTTCCAGTTGTTTGTTGGTTGTTGTTAGTGGTATTCGACATGATTCAATAAGGTTATTCACGAAAAAATAGAGATTATCAGATTCCCAGTAACAGAACCAATTTGTTTAACCAAAGAATTGGATTATTTGTCAAAGCTATTTTAAGAAGTACTCGGGATTCTGATAACCAAAGAAATTAGCTAATAATAGGATTTAGACTTGTAAATAAAAAAGCAATAATATGGTAAATCTGCTAGCGTTCGTAAATTCCTGGAGTCTTCCCTTTATTAATTAGATTGTTATTTTAATTCATTCAAAACAGAGATATATTTCTATCAGTCAAATACTTGTAGTATTCTTAGTAGTTCGTGAATTGTGACACCAGACCCTGGGTAGTTCAATATTAGCATTAATTTAGTGGTTTTGTTTCGTTACTTAACTATCATTGATATCATTTGTTGAATAGTAATAGATTTTACATTCATTTTAAACTGTTTACTTATGTTTAAATAAATTTGTAAAAGAATATGGTTAGCTAAATTCTAATATTGGTTTGCCTAGCAAGTATGGTGTTAGGCGCCATCACGATCCCAATGGTTGAAAATTTGGTCTGTGACATTAGGCTTGAGAAAGTCAATTCGGGCAAAGTCACCCAAACTACCGAGAGGTATAGGGTGAGAAATTGAGTGTGAGGTTATATCACGAACCCAGGTGCAACAAGTTTGTTCTAAGTTCCAGATCCCTTTAGATACTCGCCTAGGTGTAAGTCACTTCCCTAGTGTCCCTAATAAATTGAGAAAACCCTTACCAAAAATATTATACTTAGCTTAATCTTAGTAATAGTTAGTAATACAACTAGTGTAGAATCAAACCAACCTATGATTAGAAGAGTAACTAAAAGCAAGATACATAACTAAGTCGGATAGGAACCCAACTCCAATATTCTAACTCCATGTGGATTTCGATCCCGATCCTATCGGGTAAAAGCTACATCGATCCTGCCTTGCCATTCTATAGTAGTGTAGGTAGGAGCCGATCAATGGTCAAGGCCACAACCACAATAATGATTTTGTATTCTTTCAGACTTTTGAGTAGGTGCTACCACATTCATTTCGGAAAAATGGTGCAGATCCAGTGGGACGTGCTTCATGATTTTTCATTAAAAGAATATTATGTTGCTCAGCCACCAGGAATGAATAATTCAGAATATTTCTTTAAATCCTTTTCAAGGTATTATTGCTGCAATACCATATTTGAGGCATGAAAAGTAGAAAGAGCTTTTTCCAGTAAATCCTCATCATTCACAATTTCTCCGCATAATTTAAGTTGAGAAGCTATCCTGAATACAACAGAATTATATTCACTTACAATTTTAAAATCTTGTAACTACAAGTGAATCCATTCATATCGAGCTCTTGGCATTATCATTTGCCTTAGGATGGTCATATTGTTCCTTCAAACTGCTCTATAATTCAAATGGATATTTTATGGTTAAGTATTCAATCTTTAACTCTTCATCGAGATGATGATGAAGGAAAACAATAGTCTTTGCTTTATCCTAGCCTGATGTTTCATTTCCTTGTATAATAGTATTTTCAAGAGCTTTTGCAGCAAGGTGAATTTCAGCATCAATGACTCATGATAAATAATTCTTTTCAGAGATGTCAAGTGCCACAAATTCAAGATTTAATAAATTAGACATAATGAAAACTATCATTAAAAAAAGTAGATAAATTAGAATCAATTTGGGTAATTATGTAACAAGAAAAAATTAATAATGAGTCATGTAATACGGTATTCATATTTATATAAACAAAATTCAACAAATTTTTGAATCAATAAAATTAACCGAAATTTCACGTCGCAAATTCTTAATTGAATTCAGAGAAAGGTAAAGCTCAGCTGTAATTATGGAAAAGCCTTGTTACGAAACGATCTAATATACATATTCTATATTTTCTTATATCTTAATAACAATGTTATAATGATATTACAATCTAAATATGACATCTGTATATATTTTGTATTTTGAATAAAATGCCAATCTATAATTATTTTAAAACTTGTTGGCAGTATACTCAGAAAAATAACTACATAGCGTCTTAAACCACAAATTATATGGATGCATCACTTTTATGTGGTTACCAGAATAACTAAGTCTATATAATGGAGCTTACATAAGCATAGAATTGATTGGTTGAAAATGTTTAAAGATGGTAACATGTAAATTAATTGGTATATGTGCAGATTAGCAATTGATCTTGGGAAAAATAAAATTCTCCAAATGTAATAATAATGCTATGACAACTTTAAAAGAAACATACCAGAAAGCAGAGTGGTGGTAGCTAGTGTGTGCCAAATCGGACTTGAATAGAAGCTAATTCGTGCTGATAAAGTGTTGTAAAATAAAGCAATTTAGTAAAACATGAACAAAAAATAGAGATAGGGAGAACGAAGAGATTTTCTTCTTCAATTTTGGCCAAACAGGTTATCAGTACCCCTTTTCATTAGGAATTTTTACATTCCTATACACTATATGAAAGTATATTACCCTCCCTACTCAAGTTTTACTATAATTATATTTGACATACCCAACTACCATTTATGTATATTTTAAGGGAATTAATGACAATCATTAGTGTTCTAAATTCACTCTAATATATCTTCTACTCCCTCCATATTTTTCTCTCCACATCCCCCCTTTCCCCCCTCCCCCCCTCCCGTATCTTGCAGAAGAGAGCAGCAATTCCACCATTGACAATCATTAAAAAGTTTTGAAGCTTTGAATCAATTTAATGCTATGAAACTTAAACCTGGTTGAATCCGTAGAACTTAAATCCTAAATTCATCGGTGTTTGACATTTAATTAAGAGTGAAGGGATTTTATCTATCTCACCACCATACTATACTAGGATACAGTTAGAAGTTCATTAACTGATGGTTCGAAGATTAGTTAACAAAAATATTTATTAATTGTTCAAAGTTTTGTAAGTTCATTGCATTATTTTGCACAATCTAGCTGGTCACCTACACATTCGAAGTGAGAGAAATTTTTTAGCTTTTTGTTTCATTTATTTCCCTTTAATTCGAATTTGACTTTTCAAAAAATGTTATTTGTTTGAATTGGGTGTTGTTGCAAACAATTGGGATTCTCTCTACGTATCTCTCTATCTCTCAATCCCTAATTTCAGTAATGTAAAGCAAATGAAAGGAGAGCAGCAATTCCACCATTGACAGCCATTAAAAAGCTTTGAATTTGAATTTGGGTTTTCAAAATCATTATTTGTTTGGATTGGGTGTTGTTGCAAACAATTGAGAATGTGATTTGGAGTTGATATCTCAATTTTGAGGGATTTTAGTGAAGATTAGACTTGATTTTGGATGAATTTCAGACTGAAAGAAGAAGAAGAAGACATGATATACATTATATTTAAGAAATTATAGACTTGATATATATATATATATATGATATTGTAGTTGTATATAACTGAGTAGAAATAATGTAAGAAAATTGTAGATATGTTGTAGATAAATTGTATAATATATAATTAGTTGTATGCAATTTATTTTTACTATGTATAAATCAGATACACAATATACAAAATACATATTGTATAAATTTTGTATAAAATTTGTATTTAAGTTGTATGTTATTGTAGTTGTATTTAACTGAGTAGAAATAATGTGTGAATGTTGTAGATAAATTGTATAATACATAATTAGTTGTATGAAATTTATTTTTACTGTGTATAAATTAGATACAAAATATATAAAAGACATATTGTATAAATTTTGTATTTAAGTTGTATGTTATTGTAGTTGTATTTAATTGGGTAGAAATAATGTGTGAAAGTTGTATATAAGTTGTACAATACATACTTAGTTGTATGAAATTTATTTTTACTGTGTATAAATCAGATACAAAATATACAAAAGACATATTGTATAAAATTTATATAAAAATTGTATCTAAATGGTATGATATTGTAGTTATCTAGCTCAATGCTCCATCATTATCTTCCTTGTTTGAGTTCTCCTTCAAGAAATGGTGTCGAATAGGGTTTCTTCTTGCATGATTTAGTTCTTACTTGTTTGCATGTTTGGCTGAGTGCGGAGTTAAAAAGAAAAAAGAAGAAAATGAGAATTTTTGAAAGTTGTGGTCCGAGACATGTCGAAACGTTTGTGTGATTTTGTGGTCTTTAACGTGCTACTTATAATATTGTGTGGCTAGAAAAGTATGAAAGTACAAGTTTTATAGAAAATTTAAATTATATTATTTCAAATTTAGGAAAAGATAATTCTTATTTGATCAGATTAAAAAGGAAATAAGATCACACAGGCTCGAATATGAGTATTTATTTGTTTTGTGCTACAAATGGGTTGTCTTAGAAATACATTCATCTTCGATTTCATCATTTTTATGAGTATTTTTGTTGCTTACAGTAGTGGCTCTTGTTGTTAGTTTTTCGTTTTCGTTTGTTGTTGAATATTACTACTGATAAAAGAACTATACTACGTTATCTTGGATCTGATCATCTTTACTCTGCTATGTGTCTCTGCTTTGAAGGGAAAAAAAGAAAAACGAATTAAGTAAAATCTGTTACCTTTCCAACAGTCTCTCGGAGCGTATTGATCCTTAGTGTGAGGAAGCGGTGTGGGCGGAAAGAATGGGAAAGAGGAGAGAAAAAAGGAAAATGGTGTAATTACATCCCTTGATTGAAGGCACAAATAATGGATTGTGAGCTTTTTAAGGTGAATTCTATATATTTTGTAAACAAAACTTATTTATGCGGGATAATTAACTAAACATAAATATTAAAAGTAATAAAGTTACAAATAATGTATATGAATGAAAAAATCCGTTTTCATTACCACAACAACAATAACAAGAAACCCAAAGAGTTTTCCATTTCTGTTACTAGTAATACTAAATAAGGGCTTCGAAACTAAATGCCCTTCCCCTTACTAGTAGTAATAAATAAGTGTTTCGAAATAAAGGAATTTTAAGATGGCAGAGGCACATAGTGGACCAAGTGAAAAAATGTTGATTTATGTACCAAATGAATATTCTAAGTTTTAGTGACGTGGAGAATTTCTTTGACTACAGAATATGTGAAGCACAAAATAATGTAGGTTTGTTATATTATTACGAGTAATTAATTAATCAATCATGTCATTACTTGTGGAACGTGAAATTCTTCTTTAAAACGAAAAGAAAGAAAGAGGAAGAAGAGTAAAGGCAGGGCCCCATGAAGCTTTGAACGCAATTATTTAAGGACAAACATCATCATTAAGATGGGCTTGTTATAGAATGCAAGGCTTGGTTTCTAGCAAACAAAGAAGGGAACTTTATTTCATTTTTACGTCATTTTGAATGTTCTTATCCTTCTGCTCTTTATATGTATATACATCATCTGCATTTCAAAATTAAAGTGCTTTTCTTTTATTGATTGATACAACTAAAGTTGAGATTTTTCAACTTTTAGGTTTCGTGAAAAATGTTCTTTCAATTGTCGGCATCTTTTGTTCAGACAAAGTGGATATGATTAAGGTTGATAACCTGGTTCGTAGCAAGTCAATTAAAGGAATTCATAAAACAAAAATATTTTATTATTAAACCTCTGAAAGCTTCATACAATTCTTACAAATCTCCACACTTAAAATAAGCTATCAATACTTTTATTTATAATAGTATAAAACATAAGCTTATTCCTATATTTATTCTAACTGCAAATCCTATTTAGACATGAATTAAATAAATCAAATCTTAAACAATTGAGATTTCCTACTACAACTTTGAATTAGTTTTCCAACAATTCAACTTCTACACATCAAAGCTAATCAAGTTTATTACTCTCCAATAAGGTGACTACATATAATTTCTATGAGAAATCGTAATTGGTAACTTGATAAAAATGATAAACAATCTGCTATCAAATGTTAAACTAAATTGACCACAAAAGAAATTGTTACTATACAAGCTAATAAAGCTACAATTACGGCACACGCACTTTTTTCAACCATACATCCTCATCTCGAAATTTCAATAGCAAAGCATTAAACCATTTTCTGTTGTTACAAACATAAATTGAGGAGAACCAATCAGAACAAACTCTTCTCTAGAATACTTATAGCCTGCTTGGCCAAGCTCGTGCTAGAAATACTTTTTTTTAAAGGCAGAATACATCAGTATGCCATTAGATTTGTTTTCGCTTTTCACTTTGACACTTCATCTTAAGTCCGTTCCATTTGAACACTCTAACCACACTTCGGATGTGTCATTTAAACACAAAATTTATAAACAGCCAAACATAAACAATGTGTGTAATTCACTCGTCACACTGACGAATAAAAGAGGGAGACACATAGATTTAACTTGAATTAATTAATTAAAAAAAAAATTGAAAAAAAAAGTTAAAGAAAATCATTGTCATCTTCCCCAACTATCACTCATCACCGAAAAAATCATTTTTGGCCATTTCTTTCCAGCTCAATTCTGGGACAAATCAAGAAATTCCAAACAATGAAGATTGTTCTCCACCTCGAGATCTAATTTTTTCCAAATTTTTAGACCATCCCACCATTAAAAACGTCAGCGCCGACATTTTGCAGAACTCCAGTGAGCTTCAGTTAGCCGGAAATTGAGTTCCAGCCGTCCAAATTGAACAAAATCAATGCAATAAAACACAGGTAGCCCCCGCCTTCCGTCTTCATCTGCCAAAAGGAAAAACCACAGGTACACTTCTTGGATTTACAAATTTGGGAAGGAAACCAGCACCGAGGAAACCGACACCCACTGTTTCCGCTGTTCTTTCCCACTGTCAGATTCTCTGTTCTTCAACTGTTTGCCCTCTTCTTTCCCACTGTTAATCTTGATAGATTTGATTTTGAGATAAGTTTCCTTTTTTAAACGTTTGTTCTTTTTTGGTAGATTTTGTTCAATGATACAGTATTGAAACTTGTGGATGTTTAGTATTTTTGTGAATTTTTTGGTTGCCGGTAATGAAAAATTCCGACAAGCTCCATTTTTGTGAGGAAGGTGATGACCTGAACATGAGGTCCAGAAGAATAGGAGGGAAAAAAAGAAAAAAGTTATAAAAAGAAAAATTTATTTGTCACGCTCTGAAAAGTGGTGTAATACACGCTCTATGTCATATCATCAATTTGTGTTTAAATGACACATTCGAGGTGTGGTTTGAGTGTTCAAATGGAACAGACTTAAGATGAAGTGTCAAAGTGAAAAGTGAGGACAAGTTTAATGGTCTGCCGATGTATTCTGCCTTTTTAAAATATTCTTTTTTTCAAAGTTGAAGTATTTGGCCAAGCTTTTGAAAGAAAAAAAAGTATTTTTGAGAAGAAGCAGAAGTAGTTTTGAAAAAGCAGAAGAACTTTTTTCCAAAAGCACTTTTGAGAAAAATACACTTAGAAGCAGTTTTTAAAAAGTTGGTTAATCTGCTCAGAAGTGTTTTTTAAATTAATTAGCCAAACACAAATTGCTTTCTACCAAAAAGCACTTTTGAAAAAATAGGAATTAATCCAAATAGCCACCTACCTAACCACTTAAACTAAAAATAGCCGATGGAGGTATAATATATACATAATTTATGTATTATATGTGTATATTTATGTACAATAAATATATATAACTAAAAAAAGTAAACAATGAGTATGACCGGCTATTTACGTAAAGATTCCTTGAAAAAAAGTAAAATAAACTGATTTTTGCAGCTTGATCAAACAGACTATTAATAAAAAAGAAGGCTTAATAAAAGTCATATAATTGTGGACTACATTAAATACAGAGTTTCAGATTTTGGGCTAAATTGACATTGGACTTTAGGAACTTGCAATTGAAGAGTTTTCCCCCAAAACCCACTCAAGACAAATGCATTATCATCAAAGTAACTACTTAACCACTAATTAAAATCGAACAAAAGACTCTGCATATAAAAGTAAACAATTATCAACCGTTGAAACTCGCCTAAATCCAGAATACTAATTGCTAAATAATGTAATAGTACTAATTAAAATTGTCTTCAAGAAAAGAAGTTGACCTCTTTTCACAGGAGGATTTTGATCAAGGAATTGCCTTTTCCAGTATCATCATCTTCATCATCATCATCATCATATTCTTCATCTCGCAATCGCCACAAGTACAAGGACAATTGCATATTAATATTATTATAAGCAACACATGACATTCCCATATGCCATGAATCTCTGCATCTCACACAGAAAATTCTCCAACATTTAGGACACGCCCTAATCAAAAACTTCTTTTTATCATCAATTAAAACCCCTGTACAATCCCAAAAGGGGCATTCGATTGTCAGTGGCGAAGCCAAAATCTCCGTTTCCCTAATCGCATCTTCTACTCGATTGAGAAAATCTCTAGGCATTAAAGACTTGATATCCAAAATTCTCTTGCAACTGGAAACAGGGCATTTCACTTCTTTTATATCTTCATCGATTTTTTCTCCTATATAATTTTTTATGCATTCTTCACAATAATAGTGCCTACAACTGCTGCCTCGTATCAACGTGTTAGGGGGTTTCGCATCGTCACAAATTTCACAATAAGTGCAAGACGATTCCCCCTTTTCAAGACTGCTGTTCTCAGTACTAATTGACCCGTAAATAACAGAATAGCCTGTGTTTATAACTTGCTTACCCTGAGCTTTTGAGCATAATCTCAAGTTCAAGTTTTTTCCTGAGTGGAACTGTGCTGAGTAGAACAGAATTTGTTGCAACTCTACATCTTCGTCGTCCTCTTTGTCGCACATAACATCAAAATTCTCCAAAAAAATACCAGATGCATCAGCTGAATCAAATACTATTTGATTATTTATTGATTCCGTTTCAGTTTTGTCACTAGCGCCGCCAGCAGCTTTCTTGTATCTACGTCTTCTCCTGCGGCTCCTGTAATTCTGCAACCTTTTTGATGCTGCCCAAATGGTGCCTTCAATCTTTCGCTTCGGGTGCGAAATTCGGGACATGGCGTCCGCAGCGCTTCCGGCGGCGGAGAGCAATAACCCTGCCGTATACAATCGATCCTTATTTTTCTTTCCTACTAGTACGTGTATAACTTGTATATATATATATAGTTATTGCCTGTTCTCGTGGCTCTTTTTAATTTTCCCTTTTATTATTTGTTCCGTTAATAATTTGGTGGTTTATTGCGTTTATACTTGTTTCTTTGTTACGGTTTAGTTTGTTACTTGTTCGCCAAGTAACCTTTTCCTATGCCGAATCAATTCTCCTATTTTATTAGTATATTTATTTTCTAATTCACCCGCTTGACTTTAATTAGCTTGGAGCATTTTCTACACCAAATTTTAGAAATGATTTAATTAAGTTCTATTACCATTTAATTTAATTAATATTTTTTAATATTGAACGTGCGTTACGCGAATATGACTACTAGTAAACTCTAAAAGGAATAACGAATATTTTCGGTTGCAATATTTGAAGAGTTAAAAACAGACTGTAGTCTTTGAAAGCATAACATGGAGGAACTCTTGGACGTAAAGGCCTTTTTAAGTTCGCGGCCAACCATGTTTAGAGCTGCAGTCTAATAATATTAGGGATGTCGAGTAGGCTGATAATATTATTTAATACTTATCATGTTCCATTTATTTGTTTGTTATTTCTTTACTGATTTAAATGCCACATCAAACTAATAAGAAGCTTTTTATTTATTTAATTATCGTAAGTATTAAAATTTTATAGGATTTAAATCTAATAAAATAATTTGGACTATATGCAAAATATATTAGTTCAAATAAGTAGTATGGGCTTATTAATTGGAGTAATGTATGAGTCCAGTATATATGAATAAGTCCAAATATATTAGCTAGCCCATTCGAATGGGCTAACTTTGAAGCCTAAGATGTCATTTTTTTTGTAAAAATTGCGTAGGGCACCCTATTTGATCGCCCCCATTTAACCTATATCTGTTTTTTTAAAAACTTTTAACTTGTACCCACTTTTTAAATAACTTCAGCTCCCCTTTCCCTCGCTGAGCTGAAGTTCACCAATTAAGCTGACGTTCGCCAGTTATAAAGACAAAACTTCAGCATACAGGGCTGAAGTTCCCCAGTTACAAAGACAAAACTTCAGCTCTAGTTTCCCAGTTATAAAGATAACAACTTCAGCATACGGGGCTGAAGTTCCCCAGTTACAAAGACAAAACTTCAGCTCTAGTTTCCCAGTTATAAAGATAACAACTTCAGCATACGGGGCTGAAGTTCCCCAGTTACAAAGACAAAACTTCAGGTCTAGAGCTGAAGTTCCCCATTTACTAGAGCTGAAGTTCGCAAACTACTTCAGGCCCGTCTACTAGAATGCTGAAGTTTTGTGTGATTGCCATTGCTACTTCAGCCCCGTATGTTGAAGTTATGCGCAAAAGCGGGTACGTATGCAATTTTTTTTACAAAGCGGGTATAAGTTAAAATGTGGCACAAAAAGTGGGTACGGATGCAAAAGCCCCCATTTTTTTTTTATAGTTTCTGTTTAGTACCACGTGTCAAATGACGCGGCACACCAAGTCAAATGGAAGAGCCAATAGGAACATGTCACATATCAAAATGACAAGGCATGTCAATTCAAATTAAATGACCAATGAAATCGTGCCACATATGTAAGTGACATGTTCTGACCAATTAAATACGATTTTGTCATTGCTTCAATCTGATTGGTCAATGATTCAAGTCAACCAATCAAATCACACAGTTACAAACCCCCTCCCCCCTCCCCAACTATAAACAAGGGTCTTCATGACTCAGAAAAAGGACAAAAAGTTATAAAAAGAATCAAGAGAGCTCGTGGATTAAACTCAATAAATTTCTTTAAAAACTATAAATATTCAAGTGTCCTAAACATTAAAAAATCAAGACGAAGATTCAAGAACAAGTTGCAAGCCTTTGAATTAAAATACGTCAAGATCAATATCAGACCTCAAGCACTTGGATTGAAATAAAACAAAATTCAATATTAAGCTCGAGATTTCTTTTATTTACTTTTGGAAAGAAAAATTAGAGGATTCATAGAGATTGTAACCAGAGGCGGATCCAGGATTTAAATTTTATGGGTTTAATATTTAAAGTTTTTAGTATTAAACTCATTATTTTTTCAAAGTTATGGGTTCATATTAAGTGTTATTTACAATTTCAATAAATTTTTATACATAATATTGTGCTCCGCTTCGAAAGTTATGGGTTCAATTGAACATGTCGTTATAGTGCTAGATACGTTACTGGTTGTAAAACTCATGTTGTTTAAAATAAAATGCTATAATTATTATAATATTTTTTCGATCTCGATTATTTTTTTTGACACAAATTTATTTATCAAGCAAATCAAACGAGAAAAGCTTCACTTTCAATGTTGTCTATGTTCTCGTAAGTACTGGAATAACTTACTTTTAAAAAATTTAATAATTTTTTATGGATTAATTTGAGCTATATATGCAATCCAAGTCCACTAACGTTTTAGCTGCGCTAATTTATAATGAATATATACCAGTTCACCAAGTTTGAGGGGATTAGACAATTAATAATTTTATATACTAAAGTTAACACTCCTAATGGTAAAGTACAATATTTTATGCGCAAACGATCGAGTATGCATATGAGAGTTCTTCAACGCTTTAAGAATTAAGAACTGCTTTTCTCACATTTAACTCTCTATTCCTCACGCGTCGTCAATCTATATTATATTTAGGCCAAATACATCGACCGTCACTTAAAGTTGTCTTCGTTTTTTACTTTGACACTCTATCTTAAGTCTGTTACATTTGAACACTTCAATCACACCTCGAATATGTCACCAACCACACCTCGAATATGTCATTAAGACACAAAATGATAATATGACATAGAGCGTGTTACACCACTTTTCAGAGCGTGAAAAATCAAATTTTCTTTTTATAACTTTTTTCTTTTCTTTTTCCTCCTTGCAACTCATTTCCAGGTCATCACCTTCCTCCCTCTCTCCCTTCAATCACTCCATCACCATTCACCTTAATTCTGAGTTTTCATTACCGGAATAAATGGAGCTTGACGGAAAAATAAAAAAAACATGGTGGAGGAAGATTACACCATAATCCCACTCCCAAATGTCGATACTCAAACCCTAATCAAAATTATCGAACTGCTGACACTACTCTCTTCTACTAAGGTGAAAGATCAATTTTTGGGACAAAAGAATTTTAGATTTTCTGGTATGTTTCTATAATTTAATCAATCTTTTAATCATGGGTCTTCCCTGTTGGGTCTAAAATTCAATATTATATTTTTCACACTTTTTTCCCATGATTTGCAGGATTTGGTGAAAAGGTAAGAAGAATTCTACCTATGGTTCGAACTGGAACTTTAGTTCCTGCCCTAACCAAATTCAAAATCATACTTCCAGCAGGAGGAAATAATGAAAGGGAAAGCTGGGGGAAAAGACAGAAAGAGGGGGGTTCGTCGGGGAAGATGATCCCCCGGGGGGGATTTGGGGTGGGGTTCTTAAAGGGAGACGAAATAGGGAGGAGGGTTGGGGAAGAAGACAAAAAGAGGGTGGTTCGTCGGGAAGATGACCGGGGGGTTTAACATTTTTCTTTTTTCTTTTCAAAAGTTTTTTTAGATTTTATTTAAGTAAAATTCACGTGTCCGCATCTTATTTGTCACTTTGGTACGTGAAATACACACATCTCTTGTGGTTAGCTGCCTATTAAATTTGTGTCTAAATGACACATTCAAGGTGTAGTTATAATGTTCAAATGAAACGAACTTAAGATGGAGTGTTAAATTGAAAAGTAAGAACAACTTGAAAGGGCCGCCGATGTATTTGACCTTATATCTATATAATTGAGGGTCGTTAGCGGATGATGTAGCATGATTCTTTAATCATAATACATATTTTTCTTATTTCTCGCAACTTTGACTCCTTTCATATTTACCCGTTTATTTGCTATATTTACAAATCAAGTGACATTTCTTCATTAATTGCACCTCTCCCTTTCGTTTTATTTCTCCTATTATTACTCCCATTATTTTCCTAACAATTGTAATGGTTCCTTAATTTATTTCTTATTTAACTAATGTTAGGGTACGCGCTTTTTGCGTGTACCAACTCTCAATACTATATTGTAATTTATGTTGCTCTATTTTTTTTTATTACTTTAATATTCAATGCTCTGTTATTGATCCGTATTGCTATAAAATAAAATAATAATAATTTCTGAAAAATACAGAAACAGTAAGAAATCTCACTAGCGCGAGCTGTAGCGCGGGATTAGAGCGGCCGCGCTAGTGGAATATACCAGGGACAGTGAGAAACCTGACTAGCGCGACCACTAGCGCGTGCTGAGAGTGGGCGCGCTAGTCCAGGCGTCCTTAGTTTTTTTCTATGGAAAAAATAAATAAGAATAAATCGAGCCCACTGAATACACAGTGTGTCTTTAAGAAAATTATTCCCCTCAAGTACCCGAGGTGTTAGAGTATATCCTCCCAAGATAGAACGATTTAACTCACCGGAGTGTTGGTACCAAAAATGCCGGTGAACAACGAACCACTCGAAGGCTGTAAAACACACTAGAATATTTTGTGCAGAAGAAGAAGAAGAAGATAAGAAAATTTAGTAAGTAAAAATTCTGGGATTCAAGGTATATTTATAGCCAATTTAGTACTGTTTCTGAAAAGGTTTTGCAACCTTTCAGAACAGCCATAACTGTTGGAACATGTGTGAATCCTTTCAGAACAGCCATGGCTGTTTTGAACAAGTATGAATATTGTGGAAAATTTAAAATAATCCAGGAAAGAAAACGGGTCGAACCGGACCAGGTCGTGGGTCTTTTCAGATTCGAAATTAAGTAATTAAATAATTTGAAAATTGTTTTGTCCAAAAAGATTAATCAATCAATCGATCTTTGACCAAAAAAGAATCCGAAGCCGAAGCCGAGCCGAGCGAACGAGCGAGCGACGACTACGACGACGACGACGACGGTGCGAGGCTTGCCTTCTTCTCAACTCTTTAAGAGCTAGAAGAAGAGCTTCTCTATATATACACATAGATTTTCTTTCCTTCTTCCAATGAGGGACAAAGTGCACTACTTCAAAATTTCACTTCCCTCCATTTCTTTTCCCACCATTTTTCATTCACTCTCTTTAAGCTATACCAAGCTTAAAATTAAGCTAAACTAAGCTTAAAATTAAGCTACACTAAGCTTAAAGACCAACAATCCCGCACATGAATGGGGAATGACTATAAAATAAAGGATTGCACGGATGTGTGTGTGTTTTACATGCAAGAGTTAATTGCATCTGGATAAGTAGGTTTCCCTTTGAACTTTCCGTAGTGAACTAATATCGGATATACTCGGTCAATCGGTTGATATCTTTGAACCGTCGAGCTTTGTTGTATACCTAGACAACATAAGTCACACAACCAATC